>JANHAO010000191.1:0-48087 GCA_026873985.1 Saraca asoca
TTGACAAGAATTCACAAATCCATACTAACACAGCTGGAAACATGACAATTTGGCTCTTAAATTGCTAAGTATGTAGGCAATTAAACGTGTCAAATCTTGTGTTATCAGTGCTCCTCCAAATGCTTGACCCTTTGAAAGAGATCTTCCATCAAAATGTCCAAGCCCCTCAGCCTTTTGCTAGAGACTTGGTGGCTTGGTTCACTTTTTTGGTCATACGGATGGTGATCTAGAGTCTGTTCCTGATCGACATCACTGGAATGCTCAACTCCAGGTGCAATAGTCTCAGTCTGCCTTTGTGCATTCTAGGTTTACACTTGCACTAGCATCATGATCGTTTTAGCCAGTTCTTCTATTATGTGCTCAAGTTTTTCCTAACGTTGAGGCCAGACTTGCGCTTCATCTACACCGTTGGTAGTGGGAATTGGTGGTACTAAGCTAGCTAAGGGAACACCAGTAGCAACTCCGATGACAGGAGTGAAAGAAGATTCAGTCATTGAGACATACCCTTCTGAGGGGTGAGGTTGTGCATTTGACGCTTTAGTGGCTCTTCCCTTAGCCATTACAACAAGAAGCGAACTAGAACAAGTGAGATCCCCACAGACAGCACCAAAGATGTTGACGTCAAATTTTGGTTGGGTTCCAAGATTTGAATAATGGGGGGATTCTTACTGGATATCAAGCCTCTTTCCAGTTCACACACAACGAGACAGATAGATACACAAAGATGAAGGGAAGAGCAAAGAGGAGACGCTGGGTTTTTAACATGGTTCAGCTAAATTCGGATATTACTAGACCCTACATCCATAGTAGCGTGTTATTATTATGGAGTTTCTACAAAGCTACAATATTCAGTCTCTATTTTAGCAGAGTTTCGGTATAGATGAGCTCTTTCTCTGAGGTGTTTTTTACAAAAGGCTCTTTCCTCATATTTATAGAGGAGAGGAGGTTACAAAGGTAATCTCATATGCAGTAAATCTATTATATCAACATTTATTATACAAGAAAGAATAATCAGACAATATATCCAATTGCTAGACTGCTGTAGATTGTCTTCTGCAAGTGGGCCCCGTATGTCTATAGGGTAGGGGATGACTTGGTTTCCTGCCCAGTGAGCTCCCAGGTCGCTAGTCGTACTTCATCAACTAGATCATTTGGTCAAGAGTCGTGCCCATTTTCAGTACAAAGAAGTTAAGGTTGAGCTCACTTTGACATACGTGAGCTCGAGCTAAGAGGATCACTTCGCGACATGATCTAAAGGCATAGCGATCCGAACACTCTTTGAGCTGGTCCTTTTGTCACTCTCAAGCTGTTCTTAGGTCCATCCATGACGAACTGATTTCCACATATAACAGAGGTTTGATTAGTGGATTCGAGCTTGGATTGAAGTTTGGAAGTGGATGTAAACCTTAAAATTGTTTTTCAAAAGGGAAACATAATAAATGAGCATTTGAATTTCTCTTCCCTTACTCTTTTACTTTTAGCATTTTACTTGGCTTTAATTCATAGTTATTCACAATTATGTTGAATTATTGACATTATAGTGGTTGTTATTTTAGATATTATATTTATGGACAATTATTTCTTATTTCCAAAAGAACTCTCAGTTTATACTAAATTTTTAAAGGGATTGAACTAAACTATTTTTAAAACAAAAAAAGAAAAACTAAAACCGTTTCACTCCTTCTTGGTGGAATCCATAGTTACAATTGGCATCAAAGTTTGGCTCTTGGTATTGAGTGTAACTACCTCAAGAGGATCCTATGGATTCCATTTTTCTTGAGTGTCCTCTATTGAATAAATCCCATGGGTTCAATGGTCAACACTACATCTATTAAAAACAAAAAAATGAGGGATTTCATTAAAGTTATTGATATGAATATGTATGAAATTATGGAAGTTGGATACAATTTCTGACTAAGATTTAAAATAGCATAACCATTTTGAAACCAAGAAGCAAATGAAATGAAGATGACAAAAAAAGACATCTTTTAGCTTCTAAGGTTAAATGGATTGTATCCAATTCCCTTTGGCCAAGTGAGTATGAGAGAGTATCTAACTATCCTACTACCAAGGATATATAGGATGCTCTTGAAGTGGGTCATGTTGAAACCACACAAGTAAAAGCTTTAAATATTCATACTTTAGTGTCACAATATAAGCTATTTAAAATGAATGATGGTGAATCCATTAAAGACATAATTCAATGATTTACTACTATTATTAATCACTTGAGTACTCTTGGAAAAAAATTTGAAAATGCTAATTTGGTACATAAAGTTGTACGGTCGCTAACCATTGAATAGCAACCTAAAATCATTGCCATCAAGGAATCTATGAAGATAGGCATGCCTTTCCTTCAAGAGCTATTTGGAAACTTGGAGGAGCATGAAATTGATCTAGAAAGATACTTCAAGAATAATGATGACAAAAGGAGAAAGAATTTGGGATTGAAAGTTATTGCAATATTAGAAGAGGAATAGGATAATGTGGAGAGTTTGGATGAGCTCAATGATGAAGATGATATTGCCCTTCTAACTAAGAAATATCACAGGCTTATGAAAGCACACAAGTCTAGTGGTAGAAGGAAAGGTCCCTATTCTAAAAGGAATGTAATACCTTGAAAAAAAAAAGAGGAAATATTTTTTTAAGGGACTGAAGTGCAATTTTTAAATTTTTTTCGTTAGGGCCATAATGTAATTTTTCCTTTTTCCAGAAGAACATTTTTGAAGACGTTGCTAAGTAAATGGGATCAAAGTGTAAATTATCCCATTTTATATTATGATATAATTTCTTTAAGCCAGCCTTTCTTCCTTGTGCATTGCGTTTGGCTGACACCTTTGCTACTACGTCAACATTTGGTGACTTTCTTCTTCAACTCATTGACATCTAGCTACATTCTGACCATCGGTCACCTCCCTTCCACCTCTTTGGTATATCAGCTTGCCTCATGACATCAGCGGTCTTCTTCTATGGTGCTTCGGCCAGACTATAAGCTAGACTTTTTGGTGATGATTCAATCAACTTGAAGCTTCCCACCTGCACTTTGGATAGTGGTAAATATTCCCAGAACAAAAAATTTATTTTATAATAAATCTACATTAAGTTTTCAAGTAGATTTAACTTGAAACCCTTACCTTTAAAGTTGAAGAAAATTGAAATTTTTCTTGTTAATTTGCTTTCATTAAATTCCTATTAAAGAACTGACCACACCAGTATCAAATTTTTTAGTTTCAACTGAATATCCAAGTAGGTAGCTCTGCTACTTAATTTTAAAATTTTAGCTTAGATATTGAAGTTTAATGTTAGTATAAAAATAGGTGTGCTTAGTTAGAGGGTATTAAAATTAAGTTCAAGTATTAATTTTGATGCTGATTATACCTAACTACGTTAAGTGACTCAAATTTCCAAGCTAGCTGATCTAACACTTTGAGGAATCTTCATGTGATATTAATCAATCCTTTTGAAGGAAAATTTGATCTATATGGAATCTCTAAGGTGAGTAGATAATCCTACTCCTTTGATAAATTCCATTTGTAATATGAAATAATTTTATGGTATGAATTATTATGATTTATCGAACAATGGGATTTTTCTACGTTGACTCATTTTGAAAGTTTAATTGTATGTTATATATACGTATAAAAATAGTTTGTTATAATGAAATTATGCTTTTTATCTTGATTTAAGTTGTTGGAACTAGTGATTTTATTTTACTATATATTGAATAAATATGAAAATGATTTAGCGTATTTACACATTTTATAACGATTATTGTTTACAAAAACAAGGATTTCATACTATGTAGTATGGAAATGTTATTATTTTTTAAAGCTATGCTACTTCAAATGTTTGATGATATGTTTGGATTATTGATATTATGAAATTAATAAAATGTCTCTTATTTGTGGGGAGACTTAGTAACATAATGTTTTCAAATGATTTAGTGAATTGAGGTCTTGGGTCCATTAGAAATTCATTAGAAACCTTCAAGTGCACTTGTGAGTAGAATATGTGATGAAGAAATAGGGAGAGATGTGTGAATATACAATTATATAAGTATTCAATAGACATGTTGGATACATTATGTTTATGATGTTATGGTTACCTTTAGAAATTGTTCTTTAGGATTCCAATTGAGTATTTTCCTATTCAGGTATTAATATATTTTAGAAAACTTTAATGAATTTCTCTCATGTTTACGCCATGATGGATATTTTTCATAATAGCATACTTTGTTACTTATTTCTATGTTGTTGAATGCCATATTTTAATTACTTAATTTTCTTGATGGATGAAAGTATCCAAACCTATTTTGAGGTTATGTTTAGTAATGCTTTTCTATGGATTGTCTACTCACTGAGTTTTAATGAAACTTATCCTATTTTCTATATATATATTTTAGAGCCCAAGGACACCTCCACTATTCCTCCACCTCTCACTGGTATAGGATCTACTCATTGATCTAGTAGATCACCTTCTACAGAGTTTAAAGGTATATCAATTGTGAAGACCATTGTAGTTGGTAGAGTTGTAATATGTATGTATTTTGATTTGTGAGTGCCTAATAGGATATTGATTTGCATAATCTGGGTGGTTGTGATTTTATATTATTCTACAAGATGTGTGGGCATGTAGCTGTTGTCTGTTATATAGGCCTTAAGCCTAAGTGTTCAGAAAATAAAGAAAACTCTACTAAATTTTTGGTAGAATTTGATATATGAATATTTGGTCATGTATCAATGTCATTATAGGTCTTTGTTATGTTATGTTAATTGGCAAAGAGTTTGCATTATTAGGATTGTAGAAGATTTCCTAACAGTGATTTTCTATGCTGGTCATGTTTTGTTGATTGGGACGTGACAAAGAATGACAACAAAGAAGAGCAAAATAATTCTTCCACTCTAACATTCTTTGAATGCAAAAAGTTGGCCATATCAAATTAGACTGTATTGTTTATCTCAAAAAGCTCTTGGAAAATGAAAGGAATAAGAACAAGCAACTTATCAGGAGAGCTCATCTTTTCACTTGGGGAAATGAGGATGATGACTCAACTTGTGAGGAAGAAAAAGATGAAGAAGCCTTACTATGCCTTATGGCCATGGGAGACAATGATATAGAGGTATATGACAATAACTTAATACACTCTGATGATGATTTTGATGAGTTATATAATGAATTATATGATGACCTACATAAGGCAAAGAAAAATGTTACTCTTTCTAAGAAGATCATTGCTTCTTTGGAATGTAACATTGAAGTTTTATAAAAAGAGAATAATAAATTAAAGAAAGAAAACAAAAGCCTTAAAGTGTTATTCCAAGTGTGTGCTATTTGTGACACTCTTAAAATCAAAATTGATTATTTGAATAAAACTTTGGAAAAGTTTACAAATGGTAAGAAATCACTTGAGACACTCCTTGGAAATCAAAGATGTGGTTTTAACAAAGAAAGTCTTGGTTATGTACTAAGTATGCCAAAATCTTTTTACAAAAATCTCTTTGTTAGAAAAACAATGGGAAATCAACCATACATAATATGTCACTATTGTGTGCAAAAAGGCCATAACATTCATTCTTATGCCCACACAAGGAACATTTATATTCCAAGTGTTGGAGAAAAACTAGCCTAGGTTACTAAAGCTTTTTCATCTAAATTTATTAACTTTGGTGGACCCAAAACTACTTAGGTACCAGCTTTAAAAGCATCATTTTTGTTGTGTAGGTGTCTGGGAGATCCCGAAACAATATGTGGTTCTTAGATAGCAGATGCTCTTGACACATGATAGGTGACAAGTCCAAGTTTTTCTTGATTGTTCCATTAGATAGGGAAAATATCACAGTTGGGAATAATGCCAAAGAAAAGGTTATATGTAAAGAAAGAATAGGTAAAAATCATAATTTTTACATACAAAATATGTTATTAGTTAAAGATTTAAAGCATAATTTACTTAACACTAGTCAATTTTTGTGATAAAGGGATAAAGTTACCTTTGATTCCAATTGTTGCATAGTTAAGAATATTAATGACAAGAAAATTAAATTAGTAACCAAAAAAGTTAATAATATTTACATGATTAACATATATAGTGCTCTGACTATTAATTCAAAATGTTTAGCTAGCTTGAATGATAATTCATGGATTTGGCATAAAAGACTTGCATATGCTAGTATCATCTTGATTGAAAAATTGTCTAAAAATTATCTAGTTATCAGTTTGCCTAAGATTAAATTTTTCAAAGATAAGATTTGTGATGCATGTCAAAAGCAAAAGTAAGTAAAATCTTCTTTTAAACCTAAAAACTATGTTTCTATATCAAGACCACTTTAACTACTTCACATGGACTTGATGGACTTGACTAGTCCTTCAAGAGTTAAAAGCCATGGTGGGAACTACAATGTACTTGTGATTGTTGATGACTTTTTAAGATTCACATGGATGTTGTTTCTTGCTGATAAGAGTGATACCTTTCAAGCTTTTATGAAGCTTGCTAAGACTATCCAAAATGAGAAAGGGTCAATAATAGTTAGTATAAAAAGTGATCCTAGTGGAGAGTTTGATAACCATGAGTTTACTTGTTGTTGTATTGAGAATGGGATAGGTCACAACTTCTCTACATCTAGAACCCCTCAACAAAATAAAGTTATTGAGAGGAAAAATAGATGCTTAAAAGAAATGGCTAGGACCATGCTTAATGGTAGTCTTTTTCCAAAGTCATTTTGAGTAGATGTAGTTAATACTGCATGCTATGTTATGAATTGTGTCATGATAAGTCTAATTCTTAAGAAAACCCACTATGAATGGTATTTTGGAAAAAAGCCAAATGTAACACATTATTGACTGTAAATGTTTTGTGCATAATAATGACAAAGACAATCTATGTAAATTTGATGAATCATTATTCATTGTGTATTCTTCTACTAATAAAGCTTATTGGTTGTATAACAAGAGAACCTTACTAATACAAGAATCCATCCATGTTATTTTTGATGAATCTATTCCAAGTATTCATAGAAATTTTCATGATAATGAGAAAGTGGACTCTTGGCTGCCTAAAAAGGATCCAAATGAGCTTCAAGAAAGAATTGAAGATAGAAGAGACAAGCATGACAAGAAAGATGATAGAGCTCCTCCCATGTTCAATGTGGATGATGTGCTGCCTAACAGCCCACAAAAGGCTTGGAAGATCATGAAGAGTCATTCAGAGAAGCTAATGATCAAAGATTCCTCTCAAAGGGTAACATGTAATTCTTTAATGATTAAATTTTTGGTTGTAAATATTTTATGCATAGTAATGGAAAAAAGATAATCTAGGTAAATTTGATGCCAAATCTAATAGAGCATTATTTATTGGGCACTTAATTGCATCACTGTTGACATCGATCAAATTAGAAATTTATAAAATTAGGTTACCTAACTACTTGTAGTATATGATAATACCAGATTAAACCCAAAGATCATTTATGGATAATATCAATCAAATTAGGAGATGTAAATGCAAAGAGTTGGCAGAACTACACTAACAACAAACTAACACTAACATGCAGAAAATGAAAACACAACTAGCCAAGGGAATCAACTTGAGAATGATTAATAAGTCCTAGATCACTAAATATGCATTTAATTGTTGATAATCATAACAAGGATTCCTGAAATGATTAATAAGTCCTATGCAGAACTCAGCCATAAACAATCCATCAAGATCTCAATGCATTGCTTAGTTTTCCTATCCTCTTCTACGAGTGATTATCAAGATCTCATTAACCATATTAATATCTAAATCAAATGGATCCATTCAACTCAGATATCATAATAAAAACAAAGAGGAAAGGAACAAAAAGAGCCATCAATTGGAATGCATAAAGAAATACTAGGATCTTAGCATTAATATTTCAAGTTGCAGCCCCTTAGACTGATTATAGCTTAGCCTTCCATGGAGGCAAGAAAATGCAGAGAAAAATGAAAGAAAAAAATGCCTACAATACTGCTACTGGAACTAAGCTAAAACTATTTTCAAATTACTACTAAAACTGAACTAAAAAAACTCTCAAACAAAAAGACTTTGCCCGAGCTAAAAGGAGAAGGTGGCTGCTGATTAATGGGAACAGGTAGAAAGTTGTCTGGTAGCTTTTGCCTCTGCCCTTGCGTGTTCTATGTAATTTGTAGGCTACTTTCTCTTTCTTTTCTTCTAATTTATGGGTCTCTAGTTAGCTGAGTGTTTGTTGGATCAAAGGATGGTCAATTAGGCTCAAGATCCATGCCAATTGGGGGTCTTGAAACCAAATTCTATAGAGCCCATTTTTGTAACATTTCTTTCATGAATAGCAGCTCCATTTTCATGCCCAATTTGATGTTTTGAAGTCTAGAAGTCATCATAAGAAATGTATCTTTATGTCTCAGCTTCCATTTGGGCTTAATTTCACCTCAATTGGACTTCTATATCTCCAGATATGATTTACTAAATGTTGAGAGGTCAGGCTACCCAAGATAGAATTCTAGTCTTGACTTCAACTCCAATTTCAGATAGTCAATTTAGCCTTGGAGGTATTCATGAAAGTTGTAGAGCTATCTCTCAGCTTTTCTACAAGATAAGAATCACATAAATTGGACAAGTGTAGCTCAAGTTATGACTAGATTACATAAACTACTCAAAATGACCGAAAACTACAAAATTTCTATTATGCATCCAATTGACATAAAATCATAAATATACACTAACACAGTTGAAATAAGTCATTTTTGGACCTTAAAATGCTAAGTGAGAGGACAATTAAATGTGTCAAATATTTTTTTATTAGTACTCTTCTACTAGTAAAGCTTATTGAGTATATAATAAGAGAACTTTACTAATAGAGGAATCCATCCATGTTGTTTTTGATAAATCTGCTCTAAGTGCTTATAGAAATTTTAATGATAATGAACAAGTGGAATCTTGGTTGCCTCAAAAAGATTTAAATGAGATTTAAGAAAGAGTTAAGGAAGGAGAAGACAAGCATGATAAGGAAGATGATGCAGCTCCTCCCATGTTCAATATGGATGATGTGTTGCCTAACCGCCTACAAAAGCCTTAGAAGATTATGAAGAGCCATATGAAGAAGCTAATGATTGGAGATTCCTCTCAAAAGGTAACACATAATTCTTTAATGATAAAAGTTTTTGGTTGCAAATATTTTATGCATAATAATGATAAAGATAATCTAGATAAATTTGATATCAAATCTAATGAAGCATTATACATTATGTATTCTTCTACTAGTAAAGCTTATTGAGTATATAATAAGAGAATTTTACTAATAAAGGAATCCATCCATGTTATTTTTGATGAATCTACTCCAAGTGTTCATAGAAATTTTGATGATGATGAGTAAGTGGACTCTCAACTGTCTTAAAAAGATTCAAATGAGCTTTAAAAAAGAGTTAAGGATAAAGGAGACAACCATGACAAGGGAGAAGATGGAGTTTCTCCCATGTTCAATATGGATGATGTGCTATCTAGCTTCCCACGAAAATCTTGGAAGATCATGAAGAGCCATTCGAAAGAGCTAATGATCAAAGATTCCTCTCAAAGAGTAACATATAATTATTTAAGGAACATTTGCAATCATTTATCCTTTTTATGTCAGTTTGAACCTAAATCTATTGATGTTGCTTTAAAAAAAAAAGCATTAGCTTTTGGCAATGCAAAAGGAATTAAATCAATTTGAGAAAAACTAAGCGTGGGATATTGTGCCAAGAGCAATAGATCACACTATTGTAGGAACTAAATCGATTTTTAAGAATAAACTTAATGAAAATGGTGCCTGTTGATGGTGGATTTTGGTTAGACCAAAATCCAGCCAATGGAGAGGGTTCTTTGGGGACCTAAGTTATTTCTCGATTGTTGAGGTGATGAAAAAATGCTACATGGTGAGAGGAAGAAAGGGAAGAAAGGAATACGTAGAGCTTTAATGTGGTTTGGCCAAATCTGGGCAGCACTAGACCCTACATTCATGGAAACATTTTTATTAATTCAAAGGGTTGTTTACAGGGTTATTTTGTGTAATAAAGTTTCTACTAATGCTCTTTGTTCTAGTGCCTCTCGTTGCTCTCTCTTCTCCTTTTTTATAATGATCATAGCCCCCCACTTATAGAAATATGGAGGGGTACAAATGAAACTCAGTTGACTATATATCTATTACATCAAACATTAAATGTACAAAAGTGCCTAAGGTGCTATAGACTGGCTTTTGCAAATTACTTACTATGGATGGGACCCAATCGACGCTTCTGTAGAATGGTGGTGGAGGTTGTATGTTATCTTTATGCCTGACTTTAGCAAGCTTTCAGCTTAATGAGGCCGTGTCTCAATGAGCTTGAGCTTGTTTGTTAAGAATGTCATTGGCCTGTGACCCTAAGCTGGTGCTATAAATGAGCTCTGTCCTTTGGTGAGCCAGATCCTCTTCAATGAGCTGTGACTTTTCACATAGCGAGCCCATCTCTTATAATAAACTTGATTCTTTCTGGGAACGGCCCACTTCTTCAGTATCAAATTTCACTGGTAACACTAGGCCCCTAACTCCCCCAACTCTCAGTTCACTTCGTGGACTGGAAGTTATAATTTATTCTGGAAGAGTCTTCTTACTCAAAGTCCTTGGCATTCAGCCTGCCGTGTTGTCATTTCAAGGTTCACTTCACCTGAGCTAGATCGTGCTCCTTTCTAAGCGTGATTCTTAGCTATTGACATGGCGATTCCATCCCTTTTGGATCATCTGATTAGAGGCAGTCATTCACCCTATGGTTCCTTCAATGAACCCAATTGGTCTATATATAACACTTGTGAAGTCTTTTAGGCTTCCCAACAAGGTATCCAAATAGAGATCATAGTTAAGCTCCTTATTATTTTGATAGCTTGGCTTCTGACAAAGCCTTTTGAGGCACGCATGGCCTACTACAAAGGATTTCAAGGCGTGAATAGCCTACTGCACGTGACTCCCATTGGATAGCTCTTTATGCTAGCCCCGGGAAAGTCTTATGTAGATATTGAGTTACCTCTTCACGGCCTTGCCAGCCAGATTCCTGGCTCCTTTCTGAATTGCTCTAGGCTTGGTCCAAGAGGAACCACTAGCTTAGGATGGATATGAGTAGGAGCAATTAGGTTTGCTGGCCTTCCTACTGGTGGGAGTTTGTCTCCTAGTGGCTAGCTCTCTACTTTTAACATTAGCTTTAGGCTTTCCTCTTTACTTCTGTATTTCCCTCTTTTTGATGTAAATTTACCTCGTCAGATGTGGCCTTTTAGTGAATAAACTTCTCTATATAGCTTTTGATTGTTGTGTTGGATATCTTCATCCACCACTGTATTTTGCTACAAATTAATGAAATATCTACTTGACCAGTCGGCCATAACCTCTGTGTAATGAACTTTTGTATACGGTTGCCCCTGATTAATGACAAATAGAATTTGGCCAGGTCACACATGAGTTGTGCCTGCAAAGCTTTCGCTAGTGAGCTAAGGTTGTTATATCATTTTGGCAACCTTCCTTTTTTTTTTTGCCCCTTGGCTAGGTAGCTAAGTTGATTTTAACGTCTTCGTGCCTTGTTGAGCTCCTGGCTTTTTAGTTGGATTTTGAGAGTTTAATAGTGTCTCTGCACCTCAGTGAGCATGTAAACATACTAGCAATGTGAGTATTTAATAGTGCCTCCACACCTCAATGAGCACGCAGCCATGCTGGCACTGTGAGTGTTTAATAGTGCTTACACACCTTAGCAAGCATGCAGCTACACTGGAACCTTTCATCAATTCATCTCCAGATTGAGCTACGGGGGGCCTCAGCTTCAGAAGCTAGCAAATTTGTCAATTCTTCTCTAGAATGAGCTTCAAGGGGCCTCAACTTAAGAAGCTGTCAAATTCATCAATTCTTCTCTGGAAAGAGCACTAAGGGGCCTTGACTTAAGAAGTCGGAAAATTTGCCAATTCTTCTCTGGAATGAGCTCCAGGGGACCTTAGCTTAAGAAGCTAGCAAATTTGTCAATTCTTCTTTGGAATGAGCTCTGGGGGGCCTCAGCTTAAGAAGCTAGCAAATTCATTTTATACATTGCTATTATTAGCACAAAATTTGTACATTAATAAAAATAAAAGAAAAGAGAGAGGAAAACTAAAGTACACTGTCAATATATAATCTGAATTGAAGCTCCTAGCTCTTGGTTGGAATTTTGCTGAGGATGAGACCGTTGCTTCATAGGTTGCACCACATACCTCTGCAGATGCCCTTTTTTGATGAGGTCCTCTATCACATCCTTCAGTGCCTAATATTTCAAGATATTGTGTTCAACTTCATTATGGTAGGCAGAAAATTTATCTCTATTGTTTTTAAATTTGCTAGGTGTCTACAGAGACTTTGGTTTCCCAAAGTCCTCTTTGTCTAGCTCCGCTAAGAGTATCATGTCTTGAGTCTCAAACAAAATGCTATAACTTTTGTGATGGCCTTAGTATCGAAGCCACACACTCCTGCTCCTATTGATGATCTGAAGGCTAGAACCATCCTACCCTTCCCTATGATTGTTCCTCATTTGATTTTGGTCTGAGCTACTTGAATTAGGCCTTTTTAAGCCGAAGGTTTCATCCCATTTGGCTTACCATGTGGCTCGCTTGTAAAAATCTTCGAGATCCTTTACTAGTAACTTATAAATGTTCTTGTACAACTTTCTGTCCTTGCGGAGTCTTGCAGAGATCATTGCCAGAATAGTTTCCTTTGAGGGATTCTCCGCATTATTGACTTTGTGCCTAAATCGTGCAATGTAATCCTTCAATGACTCTTCCTTTCGCTGGAAGATCGTAGCAAGGTGACAAGTTGGAGCAAGCTGTCTTTTTAGTGCCTGATATTGGTAATGAACTTCTTTTGACATTCCTCCTAGCTACCTATACTGTGAGCTAAAATAGTTCTTCAACAAGTGGGTCTCATACCAGAGACCATCAATTCTCCTGATCGTGACCACATCGACTTGGGATTCACTCTTGTGAGTAACAAGCTGGAGAGTTTTCCCGATCGGCATCACCTAAATGTTTTATTGGCTACTGCCATGGGTGAACATTCATAGGTGCAGGAGCTTTGGCCTACTTCTACATGCCTTATGCTAGCATTATGATTGCTTTAGTTAGCTCTCCCATCATATTTTTCAGTTTTTCTTGACGCTAGAGCCAAATCTACACACCATTAGTGCCGTTGGCAACGACAGCAGGCTGAATAAAATTGGTTAGGGGAAAATCAGTAGTAGCATCAATGACAAGAGTGGTGGAGGAGTTTGTTGTTGAGACATGACCTTCTGAAAGATTAACTTGAGTATTTGAGGCTCTGATGGTTTTCCCTTTGGCCATTACAATTGCTCAAAGTGTCAAACAGAAGACAAAGGACTAACTAGTACACAGAAGGGTCCCACTAGATGTGCCTAAATGTTGACAATGAATTTTGATTAGACCTAAATCTGACCAATAAATAGGGTTCTTTGGGGACCCAAGTTGTTTCTCAATTGTTGAGGTGATGAAAAAATGTTGAACAGTGAGAGGGAGAAAGGGAAGAAAAGAATGCACAAAGATTTAACGTGGTTTAGTGGCACCAGACCCTATGTCTACGGAGACATTTTTATTAATTCAAAGGGCTATTTACAGGGTTTTTCCATTTAACAGAGTTGTTGTTAATGCTCTTTGCTCTAGTGTCTCTCATTGCTCTCTCTTCTCCTTTTTTACAATGATCCTAACCCTCTATTTATAGAAGTATAGAGGGGTATAAATGGAACTGAGTTACCTGTATATCAGTTACATCAAACATTAAATGTACAAGACTACCTAGGGTGCTATAGATTGGCTTTTGTAAATTACTTACTATGGATGGGACCCAATGGCCGCTTTTGCAAAATGGTGGTGCAAGTTATATGTTGTCTTTATGCCTGACTTTGGTGAGCTTTTGGCTGAATGGGGCTACTACGTCTCAGCAAGCTTGAGCTTGTTTGTTGAGAATGTCGCTGGCCTGTGACCTCGAGCTAGCACGATCAGCGAGCTCTGTCCTTTGGTGAGCCAGATCCTCTTCAACGAGTTGTGACTTTTCGTATAATGAGCTTGTCTCTTCTGATAAAATTGATTCTTTCTGGGCCTCTATCGGCCTGATTCTTCAGTATCAAATTTCACTGGTAACAGTGTCATAGCTTAAAATAAAGCTCAGTTGGTTGCCAAGAGGAAGGCATCAATTTCAATAAAACTTATACACCTACAACAAGATTAAAGGCTATTAGAATGTTTTTGGCATATGTTAGCATTAAGGGTTTTGAACTTTATTAAATGGATGTTAAAAGTACCTTCTTGAATAGTTTGATCATGGAAGATGTTTATGTTGAACAATCCCTTGATTTTGAAAATCACCTTTATCCAAACCATATATTTAAGCTTAAAAAAGATTTTTACGATCTCAAACAAGCTCCTAGAGCATGGTATGAGTGCCTTAGTAAATTCCTTTTAGAAAATGATTTTTAAGAGGCAAAGTTGACATTACACTATCTATAAAGCATAAAGGAAGTGATATCCTCTTAGTGCAAATATATGTTGATAACATTATTTTTGGTGCTACTAATGAAACTTTGTGCAAAGAATTTGCTGAGAGTATGCAAGGTGAATTTTAAATGTCAATGATTCATAAGCTCAACTACTTCCTTGGTTTTTAAATCAAGCAATCAAATGATAGAATATTCATTATCCAAACTAAATACACAAAAAAGTTACTAAAAAATTTAACATGGTATCTTCTAAATCTTTTGGTACTCCTATAAGGATTTTTATTGAACTTGATCTTGATTAAGAAGGTAAGAAAATTGATGTCATTGTGTATTGATGTATGATAGGTAATTTACTTTATCTTACTAGAAGTAGACCCAATATTATGTTTAGTGTGTGTATATGTGCAAGATTCCAATCTAATTATAAAAAATCACACTTGATTGCTATTAAAAGAATCCTTAGATAGCTTATAAGCACACCTCAAATAGGTCTGTGGTATCCTAAAGCAAACTTCAACTGTTTGGTAAGTTATTCCGATGCTGACTTCGTTGGATGTAAAATGGATTGGAAGAGCATTAGCAGGGCATGTCAATTTCTTAGCCACTTTCTAGTCTCATCGCATAGTAAAAAAAAAGTGTGACTTTATTCACTGCTAAAATGGAATATATAGTAGTTGGTAGCTATTGTGCTCAAATCCTTTAGATGAGATAACAATTATTGGACTATGATTTGAATTTTGTGAAAATTTCAATTAAGTGCTATAATACAAGTGTTATTAACCTCACTAAAAATCCTATATGCACTCAAGATCCGAGCATATTGAGATAGAACATCATTTCATTAGAGATCATTTTCAAATAAGAGACTTTGTTCTTGAATTTGTATAAATTGATTTTTAACTTGCTAATATTTTTACAAAACCTCTAGATAAAAATTGTTTTGTGTTTATTAGAAAAGAATTGGGCATGTTGAATCCTTTAGAAAATGAACTCACTTGATCTAAGTCCCCTTAATTGCTTGGTTCTCAAGTTATATCTTCTAAATTTTCTTTTAGTTCAATTGAATTTCTATTGTTATTTCTCTTAAATTGATAATAATTTAAGCATTAATGAGTCCCTAAATGTCTTTTGCAAGTTTCTTGCCCTTCATTGTTGACTCTTCATAATGTTTAATTGATTGTATAGTTAACAAGATCTACATTTGTGTTTTCTCTATGAAGAAATGCTAATTTTTGCATTTAGACCTAATTCTAAAGCTTTTAATTTGAATCATCCACTCATAGTTCATTTTTCCATTCAAATCACCAATTTGTACAATGTTTCAGCATGATTAGCTGGCTTCACAATTTTGATCACGAGTCAAATAGAAGTTGGATGTGCTTTAATCAATCATTCATGACCACGCTCATGATTCAAACTGCTCAAGTATTTCTGAGCACTTAATTCTAATCACAAGCATAGTTATAAAGCTTGCACCCTAATTTTTAATTTAGTGCATAGCCTCCCTCAAACCTTAGTGCCTCTTTCTTGCATGTTCTCTCCTTCAATCTCAATTTTCAAGGATTTCAATCAATAAAACCCAAATTTCTTCCTTCCAAATCATTATACTACCTATTTCCTTCAATTTTAACTCATCAATTTCTTCATTTCACCCAAAATAAAAAAAAAAACCCTAAATCTTCCAAAATCTCTTAACTTTTTCTTTTTCACCTAATCAAAATGCCTAACCACTTTACCTATAGGTTGAAGAAAACGATCATGATTGCCAGAGATAAACGAGCTTATCAGATGGATATGGCAATTAAAGAGTTGAAATTCAATAGATGATCTGCTGGAATTATTTAATCTATTGGAATATTACAAGTTTCTAGACTTTGTATGCTGTAGTGCTCCATGTTGTCCAAGGTTAGTTAGGATGTTCTATGCTAACTTGGGAATAGTAAATGGCAAATTATCTGTATCTATCATAAGGAAATCAATTCATATAGATGTAGAAACATTGTGAAAATTGTTCAAAATGGAAGGAGGGTCAAGGAAGTAAGATTGTAGAAGATTATTCTAAGGAAGAAGCCATTAAAATGCTTTTCCTTAATATAACACTTGTGGCAACCACCAGAAAATTAATGATTACTAGGTTGTCAGTGGAGGATCATTTCTTTCACTATACAATTGTGAAGATCTTTCTACCATGCCACACAGATTCAACAAATATTGTAGAAGATGAATTGTTTCTAATGTGGGGCATAAAGAAGAAGTTGGAAATCAACATTCCATACCTCATCATTTCATACATGGGCACTTTCTTCACCAAGTGAACTCAGTTTTTTGCCTTATGAGATGGTGTTATTCAAAATTTTTGCTTATTTTAAGGTGCGTTTTTCTATGGAAAAAAAGGTAGAAAATATGGATAGCATGACTATTATAAATGGAAAAACTTTGTATTAGATGCAAATGCATTTCATGAATGGAAGGTAGGTAAGATTAGATGGATATGCTTTTAGGCATTCTAGTGGTGCTTTGAGCTCAGATGCTGGTGCTTCAGCATATTAGCAAAATGAAACCCTAAATCTCCTAAGGCAGCTTCAACTTCAACAAGCATACATTCTTAGGATAGTGGAACAATCTTAAAAGTAGATAAATGATCGTTTGGACTCTAATGAAGCTAACATGAGTATAGATATTAGAGATCTTTATAATCACCTAAAAATTATAAAAGCCAGCTCAATTGAATTTAGGATGTTGTTGCTCTAGATGAGGTGGATTTATAGGTTGCTTTTCATATTGCTTTTCATTGTTCCCTTGGTCCGATTTCCTATTTAATACTTTGGTTATGACTGGTGCATATTTTTTTAACTTTAATGGATTTTATGTATGGATTACTTATAATATTTGGAAATTATCTGATTATCTGGGGGCTTATTTATGGATTTATTCTTTTTTGATGTGTCAAAAACGGGAGAAATATAATTTGGGGATGTAATAAGATTGTACGAGATTGCATGGATATGAGATTCCATGTTTTTAAAGTATGTTGATATTTTGAAGGGGAGTTTATTCTTAAGGGGAGCCATGCTATGCCCTAATTCTTTTCATGATGAATTTCATTGAAGGCTATAAGTGTATGTTTGTGTATTTGCTAACCCCAAAATTGTTTATCATCATCAAAAAATGGAAGATTGTTATCCTTAGCTCCTAACTTTCTAAATTGAGTAAAAAGATATTTTGATGACAACAAACCATTTTTGTTAAACTTTAATTGATTATTTTCAATGGTTCGATTCAAGATGACCGTAGACTTCAAAGGCCTTTTTTTTGTTACATTACATAAAGTATTAGGATTGTTGGAATTAACTCAAACTTGAAATTGGTTTTTTGGAAGTTTTACCTTTGGTTTTCTAAACAAATCTTTTGAAAAATTATGCTAAAAACATTCTAATCCAGTACTAAATGTTTTGTCATATTTATTTGGCTAGAAATTGAGTTTTTTAGAGTGTTTTGATAAAGTATAAAATTGTTAAAGCCATTGGAAGTCTTGAAAGACTTAAAAATTTTTCTTCTTCAAGACTTACGATTTGAATAAAGTTGATTTACACTGATTTTGCAATTATGCTCACAAGAATAGGGCAAGCTTTTATGCCTTGTGATTTGAATCGAATTTTGAACTATTTTTGTGCAATTCAAATTGATTCCTATTTTCGATTTTGATCGTAAGTCGAATCATGTTAAATTTTGGCCTTCCTAAATGTTTACAACTTCAGGCAAGCAAAATCGATATTTGAACTACATTTTCTTGAGTCAAATCAAAGCCTTCATATTTGAATCTCGCAATTTTGATCACAAGTCTACTTGATTATCAAATTTTAAACCTATGATCATGCTCGCAATCATGATTGTAGCAGCAAAATTGCACATAATGGCTAGTTTTTTAAAGTGTAATTTCATTTATTATAAATACTCATTTTATACATTTTAATAATACAAATACACATCTATTCAAAGGCAACCTCTTTCATATACATATGTTCTTCAAATTTCTTCATCCTTTTATTGATTTAAGCTAAATCTGAGTCATCCTAATTCTATTATTCTTCATCTCTATATTTTTGAACTACTATGTTCTTGACAAATTTCCTTGCAATCAAATCTTAAACACTTCTAGATTTCCTAGGAGTAGCCTAACTTATGATTGTAGAGTTATTGAGCTTTTTATTTCATTTCTTTGAGTGAGAATCTCAAAAGCATTAACAATTGTGATTGAACAATTGATTTATTGAGGTTTCTTTAAGTGCTTGTGTAAACTTGGAGGCTTGATTAGTGAATCCGAGATTGAATCTTGGAAATAGATATATATCATGAAATCATTTTTCAAGAGGGAATCATTATAAATGAACGTTTGAATATCTCTTTCCTTACTGTTTTACTTTCAACACTGTTTTACCTATTGTTTTAGATATTATATCTATGGATAATCATTTCTTATTTTCATGAGAATTATCACATTTTTTTGAGTTTTTAAAAGAATTGAACTAAATTATTTTTAAAATAAAAAAATTTAAAATCAGTTCACCTCTTTGTGAAATCAATAGTTATATATATTTGATTTTTCTTGACAATTTTCTTAAAATAAATATCTGTATACTTGCTTTTTTTTTATTAGTGCTTGAGATGAGCTCCCTTGTCATTTAAGGCAACACTTAAAGATTTTTCCTTTTAAGAACAGTACTTGACTGCTGCCGTGTACAGCTGCAACCATTTGTGATTGTTTGACATCTGTTCAGCAGTTTAAATAAGACACACGATGTAGGCCTTTTGCCCATTGTGTGGCAAAAATACAAACATATTCTCAAATGGTCTCAAAGGAAAACTAATTCCGTAAAAAGGGTTAAAAACATCACACTAATCATTTATTAACTTTTCTATTTAAAAAAAATAATAAAAAGTTGGAATCAATGTTTTTCAATTTTTTTTAATTTTTATTTTTTTTAATTTTTTAAAAAATTAAAAATTTATTTCTTTACATTTAGTATTTAGTATTTAATATTTTTTATTTTTTTTAAAAAAAAATTTATAATTTTTTACCAACAATAATATCATAGAAGATTTAAAGTTTTAAATAAAGTTAATATAAAATAATAAAATAATATATTATAATTAATTATATATTAATTAAAATTTTAATAAAAAATAAAATTTTATTATAAATAAAAAATTTAAATATTAAATTAAAAAAATAAATTTTTAATTCAAAAAAATAAAAATAAAAATAAAAGTTGGGAAACGTTGGTAAGACCAATGTTTTCCAACTTTTTTATCTTTATTATTTTTATTTTTTAAAAAATAAAATTTTATTTTTTAAAATTTAGTATTTAGTATTTTTTAATTTTTTAAAAAAATTTATATTTTTTTAGATGATTGTTCCTTATCAGTGATATGAGGTGATAAAAGATTTAAAATTTTAAATAAAATTAATAAAAATAGTTAAATAATACCTTACAATTAAATATATATTGATTAAAATTTTATTAAAAAATAAAATTTTATTATAAATAAAAATTTTAAATATTAAATTTAAAAAAAAAGAAAATTTTTTATTTTAAAAAAATAAAAAAAAAGGTTGGAACCCAACATTTTTTACTTTTTAATTTTTCTTTTTTTGTTTTCATTTTCCTTTTTTTTTATTTTTTTAAATTAAATAAAAATTAGAAAATATTGGAAACGTTCAATATTTTCATTAAAATTTAATATTTAAAATTTTTTATTTATGATAAAATTTTATTTTTTATTAAAATTTTATCCATTATATAATTAATTGTAATATATTATTTAACTCTTTTATATTAATTTTATTTAAAATTTTAAATGTTCTATTATCTCATATTATTATTAGTGAACAGTTATCTAAAAAAATTTTAAAAAATTAAAAAATATTAAATACTAAATACTAAATTCTTAAAAGATTAATTTTTTTTTATTTTTTTAAAAAATAAAAATAAAAATAAAAAAATTGAGAAACGTTGGTAAGAAAAAAATTGGGAAACATTGGTCTTACCAACGTTTCCAATTTTTTTATTTTTATTTTTTACAAATTAAAAAATTAATTTTTTTAATATTTAATATTTAAATTTTTTAGTTATAATAAAATTTTATTTTTTGTTAAAATTATAATTAATATATAATAAATTATGACATATTATTTAACTATTTTATACTAACTTTATTTAAAATTTCAATTCTTCTATCTATTGATAAATAATCAATTAGAAAATTTTAATTTTTTTAAAGAAATTAAAAATATTAAATACTAAATTTAAAAAAATAAATTTTTAATTTTTTAAAAAATTAAAAATTAAAAAATATTGATGTGACCAACGTTTTTTAACTTTTTATTATAATTTAAAAAAATAAAAATAAAAAATACTAATACTAAATTTAAAGAATAAATTTTTAATTTTTTAAAAAATTAAAAAAATTAGAAAACATTGGTGTGATTATTGTTTTTTAATTTTTAATTATTTTTTAAAAAATAATTATTAAATAATTATTGTGACGTTTTCAATCCCTTTCACAGAGTTAGTTTTTCTTCTACATCATTTGTGGAATATGTTTGTATTTTTGCCCCCACACAGGGCAAAAAGCCCACGATGTATTCCTGTCAATTGTCGCCATTGAGACTTTTTCTTCCCAGTACAAAAAGTTGATACGACATCCAACACATCTCACACCACCACTTCCTAGATAAGAAGAATCTTTATCCATATTAAAGTAGTTTTAGCACTATGAAAGATTCAACATTGCACCACCGTTTCACTCGCGGCCAAATAACCCATGTCAAAACAAAAACGTCAATTCATGAAAGCCACCCATATTTTCAATGTCATGTTTTTTTATTGGTAAATTGGAAATCATATTACTTGTGTGATGCTGAAGAAATTGAAAAATTAAAAGCGTTGTAGAATTTTACAAGTGAAAGTTCATTATTTCAATTTTTTTTAACAATAAAGATATTTAATCTATTAAATTTACATATATAAAAATTTAAAATTAAATTTCAAATATTAAAATATAAAATCTTTCAAAAACATTAGATACCATTTAAACTATAAACTCTCAATCATTACTTAAATTTAACTTTGGGAGGATTGAGCCCTGTGACACAAATCCTTTTTCGATGGCAAGATATACAAGCGAGAAAATATGGCCTTGTTTGGTAATTTATTTTTTTATTTTTAAAAATAATTTTTTTATTTTTTTCTACAAAAATAAAAAAAATATGTTTATTAAATTATTTTTAAAAATTATTTTGTAAAAATATAACTAAAAAATAATTTTTAAAATGATATTTTTCTTATTTTTATATATAATTATTTTTTATTTAAAAAAATAAGAAAAATATCTATTTTTATTAATGATAAAGTTATAAATAATATTAAATATATTTTTTTAACTTTAAAAATAAAAAAAAATAATAGGATGAAAATACCTAAAAACACTCTCAAACATAACCTATACCATTTGTTTTTTCCTTTATTTAAAGTCATGTGTCATTTTATATTTCTTGGACAAATGTCGAGCAACAACTAAAGTTGTAGCTCGAGGCCGCTGCCAATATTGTTCTTTTTTTAATGATTAAATTATTGATTTTGTTTTGACTTATCATAGAAACCCTTCGACTGCACAAATATTGCAAGATGTTTTGACTTATCATATAAACTCTTCGACTGCACAAATATATTAAGTGATAATTTATATATAAGTTTTATTTTACGATCAGCTGATTACATTAGAAATTAATTGATTATATTAATAGTTAATTGATAATAAATTATATTAATTAATTTGAGTAATTGATAGTATTAAATATTTGTATAAATATATTTGATAAAATTAACTATTTATATATAAAAGGACATATAAGAATACAAATATATTTTATAATTTATTTAAATATTATTTTATTTTAATAATATTTCAAATCTTAAATTATTATTCACCAAATTTTTTCTAAAAAAGATCATGATAATTTATTATTCATTATTTTTTCTTTAAAAAAAATAATTTTAATTTATTATTCATTAAATTTCCTTCAAAAAAGAAAGAATTATAATTTATCATACTTATTAGATCTTTTTTATGAAATAAATAATTATTATCTATTGTTTATTATATTTTTTTAAGAAATAGATAATTATTGAATATAAATTTCTATTAAGAAATAGATAAGTTTAGATAAAAATAAATTTATTATTATTATTATTATCATTATTATTATTCATGTTGTTATTTCTTATAAGTTTATGGTAGTATAAAAGGGAGAAATGATCAAATAATATATTTCATGCATCCTTCTTATAAGGGTTTTTATGTATATCAAGAAGGGTAAATGTGTCAAAAATTGAATTAATGGGAGATAATGATATCTTTTTGCATCCTAAATATCAAATAGTTAATTAAAAATATTAATTTTTTAAGGACCAAAAAATTGATTCAAATAGCCATCTACTAAATATTAAAAGAGTTGATTGGCTTAGTCAAATAGTTAAAATTCCTCAAATTAACTAAAAGTTGATAAAAAACGATTTACCAAATAAGCTCATAATAATAAGTGGGACTAGTATTGTTGACGGTGGAATTTGGTTCGAGACCTAATTCCTGCCAATGGGTGATCAGTTCTTTTACCAATCCGTTTTCTATGTTGAGAAAAGTGGCAGTGATGCAGATGGTCAAGAGGAAGAAGGGAGACGGGCAAGGTTTTAATGTGGTTCGTCTAAATCTGAGCAATATCGGACCCTATGTCCACGACAGAAATTTTATTAAGCTCTGAGAATTAGTTTTAGTAGGGTTTCTGCTTACAGAATTTGACCTCCTCTTCTACTAATAGAGTGTTCCTATTTATAGAAGAATGAGGGTTACAGTAGTAAATTTACATGCAGTAAATGTGTTACATCAAACATATAAAGTACAAGATAAAAAAACTAGACAATATCTTGCTTATTCGACTGCTGCAGATTATCTTCTGTGGGTGGGCCCTCCTTGTCGGTTGGGGACTGACATTTGTATATGTTTGCTTAGAGATCCTGCGTTGTCGAGCAGGATGCCCATCCTCGTGAGCTAGGTTCCTTAACTCGGGGATGCTGTGGCAGATTGCTTAGCGGGCTTGTTACTGTCATGGTAGTGTAGCGAGCTCGGGTGAGGCATTTGGCTTCTTAGCAAATCAATTTTGTGATGATTTCGCTGTGTCGCTTTGTCATGACGAGCAAGGTGGATCTCGCTGGGCGTCTCAAGCGAGATATGCGACGCGACTTCTAATGGTCTCAAGTTAGCCTTATTCTCTTAAGGTCATTTTTTGCCTATAACATAAGTCCCCCAACTCTCAGTTCACTCTGCGGACTGGGAGTTGCAGTTTTTCGAGGCCTTGTTCATATCTCTAATGAAAGTCTTTTGCTTGATCGGATTGTCATTTTAGACTTTTTATCTATTTTTTCATTTCTGCTTCAGACCATGCTTTCTTCTGTTTGCCATTTTTGGCCGTTGGCATGGCATTTTCATTGAATATGAGCCATTAGATTGAGATTGGCCAGATGTCTTCTAGACCTTTCGGTGGACCGGGTTGGTCTTTTTATACCCGTGGGGTTTTGCTCCTTTTTTACTATAGGAGAGTTTGATGGAAAAGGCTGAAGAACCCCCTGCATTCTTTGGTGCCTTGGCTTCCGGTGAAACTTGTCGAGGCATGGATGGTCTGTTGTAGAGTTTCGGGAGGCATGGATAGCCTGTTGCATGTGGCTTTGTCGAAGGATATGTCTAGTGAGCTCTTGAGGAGTCTTGTGCAGATTTTGGATTATTTCCTTCTGATGTTGCTTGTGGGCTACTACCTGGCCAGCCAACTTCTTGTGGCTTTTTGAGTTGCTTTGTGCCTGGCTTAGGCGGATACGTCAGAGAAAAATAAGCAGGAGCAGATGGAGGCTGCTATCCTTCCTACAGGCGAGAACTCACTGATTGGTAGCTGGCTTTTTGCTCTTTTTGTAGGAATGAAAGTGCCTGGCCTTTGAGCTTCTTGCCTTTGTTTTTGCATTTCTTCTTCTAATGTAATTTTACCCCGTTAAGTGAGGTCTTTTCACTGTATGAGATTTTCTCTCTTTGAATGTTGTATCGGATGCTTCATGTATCATTGTATGTAAATTTCTGATAATTAATAAAATGTTTCTTTCTCTAATCGACCAAGTTTTAACTTTTTGATTGCTTAATCTATTGTGAGTAGGAGCGGGGTCGCATGCGAGCTGCACCCGAGAGATTTCGTTTGAACCATGAGAATTTGATCACATGAGAGTTGTGATTTCCTATCCGCATGCTAGCTACGGGTACTCGATTGCATGAAAGCTGCAATGATTTTATTTCAGCATCTTTGCACTACAGTGGGCCAGTGTCCTATCATTAAATTTGATTTCATCATTGAGGTAGGCTCTGGGGTCATCTCTCCCTCAGTCTTATTTTGTTGTGGCAAGGTGATAACTCATCGTCGAGCAAGGTCATACGTCTGTACCACAACAAGCTCGTTGCTCAGTGGGGCAGCAAGCTTGTTACTCAATCTCACAGTAAGCTCGTTGCTCAGCCCTATAACAAGCTCATTGCTCAGCAAAACAACAAGGTTGTTGCTCAATGGTTGGGGAATTTGTGCCCTTGGTTGCAATTCATGAGATGTGGCTTGCTTTGGATGTATCGATGGGGTAGGCCTCATGCCATCTCACCCCCAAATGAATCCCAAGGTTGATGGAGTGAAAACTCATTGGCTGGTTATGCAGTGCTTCTGGTTATGACCAATCGGCAGTGTATGACATTCTACTAGGCCATTTATATAACAATTGATTTCTAAATATAGCTACAAAGTCAGAATATGGTTCTGATGGAGGGTTCAGGTCCTCTTTCAGTGGTCTGTTGAGTTTGCTGAATTTATTACTCTGATGGTCTTACCACATAATCCTGTAATTGGCCTTTTCTGATGAGGTCTTCAATAGCATCTTTTAGTGCTCGATATTCTGAGGTGGTGTGCCTAGCCTCATTGTGGTAAGTGCAGAATCTATTTTGGTCTCTGGACTTGATGGGCACCCTCATTGGTCTAGGTCTTCCGAAGTCCCTGTTATGCCTTTCTATGGCAAAGATTCTGTCCTGCGCATCTGACAGGATGCTATAGCTTTCAAAGTGACCTCCAGGTCACTAAGGCTTTGTCTTCTTTGCGAGATGAGGAGTGGGGTCATCGTGACTCTTGCTACCCCTCTTTTTACTTATGGTGGGACCATTAGGGCCTGCTTTATGCTTGGGTTCCTCCATTCTGAAGATTTCTTCCCATCTTATTTGTTTGGTAGCCCGATCATAGAATTCAGCGAGGTCTCGAGCTAGGGACTTGTAGAGGCTCCTGTACAATTTGCCATCCTTGTGAAGTCCTATTGAGATTGCTGTTAAGATACTCTCCTCTGAAGGGTTCTCCATAGAATTGGCCTTGTGCCTGAATTTGGCCACGTAGTCTTTAAGCGAACCCTTGCACTAGAAGATCATCGTGAGATGGCAAGGGGGCGTAAGTTATTTCTTTAGTGCTCGGTATTGATCAACGAATTTTCTTTAGCATTCTTTCCAACTATTAACACAGCGTGCTGGGAGGTTTTTGAACCATGTTCACGGTATACCTCCTAACGTAGTTGGGAAGATGCGGCATTTGACCAAGGGTCACTTGTTTGTAAGTCCATCTGGATATTGAACACATCCAAGTGGTTGAATGGGTCCTATTTTTGTCATACAGCAGAATCGCAGGCACCTTGAGTTTCTATGGTAGAGGCTACATTTTGATCTCCACAGAAAATGGCGAACTTTCCTCATGGCGAAAGTGGCCATTTTGAGGCTGTGGGCACTCTTCCAATTGCTTTAACCTTTGGAGGAGTTCTTCTATGGTTGGTTATTGCTTTTTGGGCTAAGAGGCAGAGCTTTCTGCCCGTTGGGAGACCCTTAGTCGTTAACTATCACGGTCTTCGCAAGTTTCTCTTTGTCCCTCCTTTCGGAACTGTTGGAGTTAGGCCATGATCTCTTCTTATCTTTGAGCCCCCAGGGCCTAAGCTTGTGTCAAGGCTTTGAAAGATTCAACTAACTCTCTCACTGCATTCTCAAGTGTTAGTTGGGGTTGGCTAGGTGTCTATGTCTCCTTATTTCCAGGGATAGGAGTAAAGTGACATTAAGCCCCAACAGCTGGGGTGTCTGCTAGTTGAATGACTGGAGTGGTTGAGCTCCATGTGCTTCTTCCTTTAGCCATTACTTTTGTAGAAATAAGTATAGGAGATGGATACAGAAAATAGTTGGCCCTCCTTCTAGCACTAAAATGTTAACGGTGAAATTTGGTTCGGGATCCAATTCCTACCAACGGGTGATCAGTTCTTTTACCAATCCATTTTTTGTGTTGAGAAGAGAGGCAGTGATGCATATAGTCAAGAGGACGAAGGGAGACGTGCAGTATCGGACCCTACGTCCATGGCATAAATTTTATTAAGCTCTGAGAATTAGTTTTAGTAGGATTTCTGCTTATAGAATTTGACCTCCTTTTTTGCTAACAGAGTGTTCCTATTTATAAAAGAAGGAGGGTTATAGTAGTAAATTTACATGCAGTAAATGTGTTAAATCAAACATTTAAAGTACAAGACAAAAAGACTAGACAATATCTTGCTTATTCGGCTACTGTAGATTGTCTTCTGTGGATGGGCCCTCCTTGTCGGCTGAGGACTCACATTTGTATATGCTTGCTTAGTGATCTTGCATTGTCGAGCGGGATGCCCATCCTCATGAGCTAGGTTCCTTAACTTGGGGATGCTATGGCAGATTGCTTAGCAAGCTCGGGTGAGGCATTTGGCTTCTTAGCGAATCGATTTTGTGATAATTTCACTGTGTCACTTCGTTGTGACGAACGGGCTAGATCTCGCTGGGTATCTCAAGTGAGATGTGGGATGCAATTTCTGCTGGTCCTAAGTTAGCCTTATTCTCTGAAGGTCATTTTTTGCGTATAACAAGTATTTTCTTAAATTATATCTTTATTTTAATAAAATATTAAGCTATCTTTCCTTAAATTTGAACTAAATGCACTACAAAAATTGATTTAGTTATTGATTCTAAGGGGAGTTCAATTTCTTAGTAGATTACATGTTTTCATTGTGGAATTATCCTTTTTCAAATCTCAAAGCAAATTAGTGAAATAAAAAAAATACAAATTTCAATATAAAAAGAACAATCCAATCATGAAAACACTCAATCTCTTAAGAGGCCGAACTATCCTATAGAATTATGTATCAATATATATTTTTAGTTGTAATTGAAAAATATTAAAAAGTAGACTCGATACAAGATTGCATTTTTGCTCAAGATTAGATAATATGTAACTTATTCAAGGGGATTAAACTAAATTGTTTTTAAAATAAAAAAAAAAATCATAAACCAATTCAACCTCTCTTGGTAGAATCTATATCTACAATTGGCATCAAAACTTGGCTCTTAGTATTGGGTGTAACTACCTTAAGAGAATCCTATGAATTTCATTTTGCCTGGATGTCCTCTATTGAATAAACCCCTTGGGTTCAATAGTCAACACTACACCTATTAAAAATAAAAAAAAGAGGGATTTCATTAAAGCTATTGATATTGATAAGTGGGAAATTTTGTAAGTTGGATACAATCTTTTGACTAAGATTGAAAACAATATAACCATTGTGAAATTAAGAAGTGAATGGAATGAAGATGAGAAAAAGAGACATATTTTAGCTTCTAAGGTTAAATGGATTATATCTAATTCCTTTTAGCCAAAAGAGTATCTAATTGTCCTACTACCAAAGATATATAGGTTGCTCTTGAAGTGGCTCATGTCGGAACCACACAAGTAAAAGCTTCAAAGATCCATAATTTAGTGTCAAAATACAATTTGTTTAAGATGAACGACGGTGAATCCATTAAAGAAATAGTTCAATGATTTACTATTATTGTTAATCACTTGAGTATTCTTAGCAAAAAATTTGAAAATGATGATTTGGTGCGCAAAGTTCTATGGTCCATAGCCATTGAATGGCTATCTAAAATCATTGCATAAGGAATTTATGAAGATGGGCATGCCTTCCCTTCAAGAGCTATTTGGAAACTTGAAGGAGCATCAAATGGAGCTTAAAAGATACACCAAGAATGATGATGATAAAAGGAGAAAGGATTTGGCATTAAAAGTTATTGTAATATCTAAAAGTAAAGAGGATAAAGTGGAGAGTTTGGATGACCTCAATGTTGAAAATGATGTTGCCCTGCTAACCAAGAAATATCAAATGTTTATGAAAGCGCACAAGTTTATTGGTAGAAGGAAAGGTTTTCGTTCTAGAAGGAATGGCGACAAAGGAGAGCAAAATAATTCCTCCACTTCAATGTGCTTTGAATGCAAAAAGTTACGCCATATCAAATTTATTTATCTTGTCTATCTCAAAAGGTTTTTCGAAAATGAAAGAATTAAGAACAAAATGGCATATCAAGAGAGCTTATCTTTCCACTTAGGGAGATGAGGATGATGACTTAGCCTGTGAGGAAGAAAAAGATGAAAAAGCCTTGTTATGCCTTATGGCCATGGGATACAATGATATAAAGGTATATGACAATAACTCAATATGCTTTGATAATGATTTTGATGAGTTATATAATGAATTATATGGTAACTTACATAAGGCAAAGAAAAATGTCACTCTTTCTAAGAAGATCATTACTTTTTTGGAATGTAACATTGAAGTTTTATAAAAAAAGAATAATAAAATAAAGAAAGAAAATGAAATCCTTAAAGTGTCATCCTAAGTGTGTGCTATTTGTGACACTCTTAAAATCAAAGTTGATTATTTGAAGAAAATTTTGGAAAAGTTCACAAATGGCAAGAAATCACTTGACATAGTCCTTAAAAACCACAGATATGGTTTTAACAAAGAGGCTCTTGATTATGTACCAAGTATGCCAAAATCCTTTAATAAAAATCTCTTTGTTCGAAAAACAATCGGAAAACTAACCATGCATAACGTGTTACTATTGTGGGCAAAAAGGCCATAATATAAATTCTTGTACCCACACAAGGAACATTATGTTCCAAGTGTTGGTGAAAAGCTAGTCTGGATTCCAAAAGTTTTTTCTTCTAAATTTACTATCCTTGGTGGACTCAAAACTGCCTAGGTACTAGCTTTAAAAGCATGATTTTTATTGTGTAGGTGTTCAGGGAAATCCTAAAGGAACATATGGTTCTTAGATAACTGATGCTCCCAACACTTGACGAGTGACAAGTCTAAGTTTTTCTCAATTACTACATCAGATGGGGGACACGTCACATTTAAGGATAATACCAATGGAAAAATTAGAGGTAAAGGAAGCGTAGGTAATAATCATAATTCTTGCATAGAAAATATGCTATTGGTTAATAGCTTGAAGCATAATTTACTTAGCATTAGTCAATTCTATGATAAGGGGAATAAAATTATCTTTTTTTTTTCCAATTATTGCATAATTGAAAATATTAATGACGAGAAAATTGAATTTAGAGGCAAAAAAGTTAATAATATTTACATAATTGACATATATAGTGATCCTAGTATTGGCTCAAAATGTTTAGTTAGCTTGAATGATGATTCATGGATTTGACATAAAAGACTTGCATTTACTGTATGGACTTGATTGCAAAATTGTCTAAAAATTATCTAGTTATTGGTTTGCCAAAGATTAAATTTTTCAAAGACAAGATTTATAATTCATGTCAAAAAGGAAAACAAGTAAAATCTTCTTTTAAACCTAAAAACTATATTTCTATATCAATATCACTTTAACTACTTCACATGGACTTGACTGGTCCTTCAAGAGTTAGAATCCCTAGTGGAAACTACAATGTGCTTATGATTGTTGATGACTTTTCAAAATTCATGTGGACGTTGTTTCTTACTCATAAGAGTGATACCTTTCAAGCTTTTAGAAAGCTTGCTAAAACTATCCAAAATGAGAAAGGATCAACAATAATTAGCATAAGAATTGATCATGGTGCAAAGTTTGATAATCATAGGTTTACTTGTTATTGTGTTAAGAATGTGATAGGTCACAACTTCTTTGTGCTTTCCTTAACAAAATGGAGTTATTGAGAGGAAAAATAGATGCTTAGAAAAAATGGCTAGGATCATGCTTAATGATAGTATTATTCCAAAGTCATCTTAGGTAGATGTGGTTAATATTGCATGGTATATTATGAATTATACCTTGATAAGGTTAATTCTTAAGAGACCCCATATGAATTGTATTTTGGAAGAAAGTCAAATGTGATACATTTTTAAGTTTTTGGTTGTAAATGTTTTGTGCACAATAATGGCAAAGATAATTTAGGTGAATTTGATGCCAAATCTAATGAATCATTATCCATTAGGTATTCTTCTACTAGTAAAGCTTAGTGATTATATAACAAGAGAACTTTATCAATAGAAGAATCTATCCATATTGTTTTTAATAAATCTACTCCAAGTTTTCATAGAAATTTTAATGGTGATGAGCACATAGACTTTTGCCTTCCTAAAAAATATTCAAATGAGCTTCAAGAAAGAATTGAGGATAAAGGAGATAAGCATGGCAAGGAAGATGATAGAGCCCCTCCCATGTTCAATGTGGATGATGTGTTGCCTAGCCACCTACAAAAGGCATGGAAGATCATGAAAAACCATCTCAAGGAGCTAATGATCGAGATTCCTCTCAAAGGGTAACACATAATTCTTCAATGATCAAAGTTTTTAGTTATAAATGTTTTGTGTATAATAATGACAAAAAGATAATCTAGATAAATTTGATGTCAAATCTGATAAAGCATTATTCAATAGGGATTCTTCTTTTAGTAAAGCTTATTGAGTGCATAAGAAGAGAACTTTACTAATAGACAAATCCATCCATGTCATTTTTGATAAATCTACTCTAAGTGTTTATAGAAATTTTGATAATGATGAGCAAGTAGACTCTTGACTACCTCAAAAAGATTTACATGAGCTTCAAGAAAGAGTTAAGAATGGAAAAGACAAGCATAACAAGGAAGATGATAGAGCTCCTCCTATGTTCAATGTGCATGATGTTCTGCCTAGTTGCCCACAAAAGGCTTGGAATATCTTGAAAAACCATCTGAAGGGGCTAATGATTGGAGATTTCTCTCAAAGGGTAACACATAATTCTTTAATGATAAAAATTTTTGGTTACAAATGTTTTGTGCATAATAATGGCAAAGATAATCTAGGTAAATTTGATACCAAATATAATAAAGAATTATTCATTAGGAATTCTACTACTAGTAAAGCTTACTGAGTGTATAACAAAAGAACTTTACTAATAGAGAAATCCATCTTATTGTTATTAATGAATCTACTCCAAGTGTTTATGAAAATTTTAATGACATTGAGCAAATAAACTCTTGACTACTTCAGAAAGATTCAAATGAGCTTAAAAAAAGAGTTAAGGATGAAAGAGACACTCATGATAAGGGAGATGATAGAGCTCCTTCTATGTTCAATGTGAATGATGTGTTGTCTAGCATCCCACAGAAGGCTTAAAAGACAATGAAGAGCTATTTAAAGGAGGAATTAATGAGTAAAGATTCCTCTCAAAGGGCAACACATAATTCTTTAAGGAGTATTTGTAATCATTTAGCCTTTTTATCTGAGTTTAAACCTAAATCTGTTGATGATACTTTAAAAGATGAGCATTGGCTCTTGGTAATGCAAGAGAAATTAAATCAATTTAAGAGAAAGTAAGTTTGGGATATTGTCCCAAGACCAATGGATCACACTATTCTATGAACCAAATGGATTTTTAAGAACAAACTTGATGAAAATGGAGTCATAGTTTGAAACAAAGCCTAATTGGTTGCTAAAGGCTATAACTAAAAGGAAGGCATTGATTTTGTTGAAACTTATGCACTTGTAGCAAGATTAGAGGCTATTAGAATGTTTTTATCATATGCTTGCATTAAGGGTTTCAAACTTTATCAAATGGACGCTAAAAGTTCCTTCTTGAATGGTTTGATCATGGATAAGGTTTATGTTGAACAACCCCTTGGTTTTGAAAATCAACTCTATCCAAACCATGTATTTAAGCTTAAAAAGGCACTTCATGGTCTCAAATAAGCTCCTAAATCTTGGTATGAGTACCTTTATAAATTCTTTTTAGAAAATGAATTATTTGGAGGCAAAGCTAACATTACACTATTTATATAGCATAAAGGAAGTGATATTCTCTTAGAGCAAATATTTATAGATGATATTATTTTTTATACTACTAATGAAACCTTATGCAAATAATTTGCTGAGATTATGCAAGATGAATTTAAAATGTCAATTATTGGTGAGCTTAACTACTTCCTTGGTTTTCAAATCAAACAATCAAGATGAAAGATTCATTAGCTAAACTAAATATAGAAAGGAGTTGCTAAAAAAAATTAACATTGTAACTTCTAAACCTTTTGGTACTCCTATGAGTTCTTCTACTGAACTTGAACTTCATTAAGGAGGTACGAAAATTGATATCACTATGTGTAGAGGTGTGATAGGTAGTTTGCTATATCTTACTACAAGTAGACCCAATTCTATGTTTAATATGTGTACATGTGCAAGATTCCAATCTAATCCTAGGGAATCACACTTGACTGTTGTTAAAAGAATCCTTAGATACCTTGTAGGTACACCTCACATTGGTTTGTGGTATCCTAAAGCAAACTTTAGTTGTTTGGTATGTGATTCTAATGTTGACTTCGTTGAAAGTAAAACAGATTGGAAGAGTACTAGTAGGGCATGTCAATTTCTTGGCTGCTCTCTAGTTTCATGGCATAGTAAGAAAAAAAATAATGTAACTTTATTCACCATTGAAGTGGAATATATAATCACTAGTAGTTGTTATGCTCAAATCCTTTGAATGAAACAAAAATTATCAAACTATGATTTGAATTTTGAGAAAATTCTAAATAAGTGTGATAATACAATTGCTATTAACCTCACCAAAAATCCTATCATGCACTCAACATTTAAGCATATTGAGATAAGGCCTCATTTCATTAGAAATCATTTTCAAATGGGAGACATTGTACATGAATTTGTGCAAACTGATTTTCAACTTGTTGGTAGTTTTACAAGACCTCTAGATGAAAATTATTTTGCATTTATTAGAAGAAGAATTGAGCATGTTGAATCCTTTGGAAAATGAACTCACTTGATTTGAGTCCCCTTAATTGCTTAGTTCTCAAGTTAAATATTCTAATTTTTCTTTTCGTTCAGTTGAATTTCTTTTTCTATTTCTCTTAAATCAATACTAACTTAAGTATCAGAGAGTCCTTGAATGTTTTTTTGTAGGTTTCTTACTCTTCATTATTGACTCTTCATAATGTTCAATTGAATGTATAGTTAACAAGATCTATATTTGTGTTTGCTCTATGAAAACGTGCTGATTTTTGCATTTGGACTTAATTTTGAAGCTTTCGGTTCAAATCACCGCTCACAATTCATTTTGTGATTCGAATCACCATTTCTACAATGTTTCAACATGATCATATAGCTTCATGATTCTGATCATGAGTTGAATTGGAGTTGGATATACTTCAATCAATCATTGAAATCATGCTCGTGATTTGAATTGCTCATGCATCGTAAGCACAATATAAAAGCCTATATCCAGATTGTTAGTTTAGTTCATAACCACCCTCAAGCTCTAGTGCCTGTCATGCATCTTCTTTCCCTCAATCTCAATTTTTAGGCAATCTAACCAATCAAACCCAATTTTCTTCCTTCCAAATCATTATACTACCAATTTCCTTTAATTATAGCTAATTAATTTTTTTCATTTTCACTCAAAATTAAAAAAGCCCTAAATCTCCCAAAATCTCCTAACTCTCTCTTTTTCACCCAATTAGAATGACTGACTACTTTGCCTCCAGTTCGAAAAAAAGGATTAAGTTTGTTAGAGACAAACGGGATTATCAAACAAATGTGGCAATTGAAGATAATAAATTCTTTCCAAACAAAGAATCTTACGAAAGGTATGCTTAGTACAAAAGAAAAACCAGTTATTCCAATTAAGTGTTGGGATAGGAAATTTTTAAAAGAAAGCCCCTTAGAATTATTCAATCTACAGGAATATTACAAGTTGTTTGACTTTGTATGTTGTAGCACTCCATGTTGTCCTAGGTTAATTAGGATGTTCTATACTAACTTAGGAATAGCAAATGGCAAATTGTCTATATCTATCATATGGAAATCAATTAATTTAGATGTAGAAACATTGCGCAAATTGTTCAAAATAAAAGGAGGATCAAGTTTCATTACTAGTAAGGTTGTAAAGGATTATTCTAAGAAAGAAGCCATCATGGTAACCACCAGAAAATTAATGATTACTAGGCTATCAGTGGAGGATTGTCTCCTTCATTACACAATTGTGAAGACTATCTTGCTACACCACATAAATTCAACAAATATATTTTATGATGAACTATTTCAGATGTGGGCCATGAAAAAGAGGTTGGAAATCAACATTCTATACATTATCTTCTCATACAAGGGCACTTTCTTCCCTAAGTAAACTCAAAGTTTTCTGGACTATGAAATGGTGTTATCCAAAGATTTTACTTATTTTAAGGTGCCTCATTCTCAGGGAAAAAAGGTAGAAAATGTGGATATTATGACTATTATGAATGAGAAAACTTTACATTAGATGCAAATGCATTTCATGAATAGAAGGTAGGTAAGACTAGATGGATCTACTTCTGGGCATTTTTGGTGGTGCTTTGAGCTTAGGTACTAGTGCTTTCGCAAATCAACAAAATGAAACTCCAAATCTCCTAACGCAACTTTAAACTCAGCAAGCACACATTCTTGCAATAGTGGAATAATCTTAAAAGTAGATAAATGATAGTTTTGACTCCAATAAGGACCACATGAGTGTAGATATTAGAGATCTTTACAATCACTTGAATACTATAAAAGGCATCTCAACAAAATTCAGGATGTTATTGCTTCAAATATAGTGAATTTCTAGGTTGCTTTTCATTGTTTCCTTAGTCTCATTTCCCATTTAATACTTTTGTTATGATTGGTGCATAATTTTTTAACTCTAATGGATTTTAAGTATGGGTTATTTCTATTCTGGATTATGAATATTTGGAAATTATCTGATTATCTGGCTACTTCTCTATGGATTTATTCTCTTTTTGATATCCCAAAAGGGGGAGAAATATAATTTAGGGATGATATGAGATTGTGTGAGATAGTATGGATATGAGATTCAATGTTTTTTAGATAGGTTGATATTTTGAAGGGGAGTTTATTCTTTGGGGGAGTTGTGCCATTCCTTGATTCTTTTCATGATGAATTTCATTGAAGGCTATGAGTGTATATTTATATATTTGCTAACCCCAAAATTGTTTGTCATCATTAAAAAATGGAAGATTGTTATCCTTACTCCTAACTTTCTAACTTGAGCAAAATGATATTTTGATGACAACAAACCATTTTGGTTAAACTTCAATTGATTATTTTCAGTGGTTCAATTGAACATGACCATGGACTTCAAGTTGAAGATTTAGTTTAGGCCTTTTTCATGTTACAATTTGTAAAGGATAAGAATTGTTGGAATGCGGTCAAACTTGAAAATGGTTTTTTTTGGAAGCTTTACCTTTGGTTTTCTAAACAAATCTTTTGGAAAAATTATGCCAAAAACATTCCAACTTAATATTAAATGTTTTGCCATATTTATTTGGCTCAAAATTGAGTTTTTGAACTATTTTGATAAGGTATAAAATTATTAAAGCCATTGAAAGTCCTGAAAACCTTAAAATGTTTCTTCTCCAGTACTCTCGATTCAAATTGAGCTGATTTACAATGTTTTTATGATTATGCTCATGGGAATAAGGCAAGCTTCCATGCCTTGCCATTCAAATTAAATTTTGAACTGTTTTTGTGCGATTCAAATTGGTCCCTATTTTCGATTTTGATTGTGAGTCAAATCGCATTCAATTCTGGCTTTCCTGAAAGTTTACAACTTTGAGGGAGTAGAATCAAAATTTGAACTACATTTTCTCGAGTCAAATCAAAGATTTCACATTTGAACCTGCGATTCCAATCGTAAGTCTACTTGATTTTCAAATTTTAAATTCATGATCATGATCGCATAAGCAGAATTGCACATAACGGCTAGTTTTAAAAAGTGTGATTTCATTTGCAATAAATACTCATTTCATGTATTTTCATAGTGCAAAAACACATCTATTCAAAGCCAAACTCTTTCATATTCATATGTTCTTCAAATATTTTCATCCTTTCATTGATTTGAGCAAAATTTGAGTGATCCTAATTCTATTATTCTTCGTCTTTGTATTTTCAAACTGCTATGCTCTTGCCAAATTTCCTTGTAATCAAATTTTAAACACTGTTAGGTTTCTCAAGGGTAGCCTAACTTATGATAGTAGAGTTGCTAAGTTCTCTATTTCTTTTCTTCAAGTGAAGATCTCAAAGGGATTAACAATTGTGGTTGAGCAATTGATTTATTAAGGCTTCTTTAAGTGCTTGTGCAAACTTGAAGCTTTGATTAGTGGATTTGAACTTAGATTGATGTTTAGAAGTAAATGCATGTCTTGAAATCATTTTTAAAGAGCCAACTACTATAAATGAGTGTTTGCATATCTTTTCCCATACTTTTTTAATTCTAGCACTATACTCAACTTTGATTCATAATTATCTACAATCATACTGAATTGTTAATATTCTTGTAACTATTATTTTAGATATTATATCTATAGATAGTCATTTCTCATTTTCATAAGAAATCTTTACGAAGTTTTTAAAGGAATTGAACTAAATTGTTTTTAAAATAAAAAAGATCTTAAAATCAATTCACTCCTTTATGGAATCAGAAGTTACATATATTTGATTTTTTGACATTTTTCTTAAAATAAATATCTATATACTTGCTTTCTTTTTCGCGTATGCTTGCTTTTCTCAGTTATTGTGAGCCGTTGGCTGCATTATGTTGGTAAGAAGATGAACTCCCTTGTCGTCTAACCGAACACTTATTGGTTATAGCTTTTTTCATTTTGAGAACAGTACTTGACTTCTGCCGTGTGCTGCTGCAACCCTTTTGATTGTTTGACATCTGTTCAGCAGTTTAAAGAAGACACATGATGTATACTGTGGATTGTCGCCATTTTCATTGCTTACTCTTCCCAATACAAAATGTTGATACGACATCCAATACATCTCACACCACCACTTTCTGGAGAAGAATCTTTATCCGTATTAAAAGAGTTTTAGCGCCATGAAAGATTCAACATTGCACCGCCGTTTCACTCATAGCCAAATAACCGATGCAAAAACAAGAACGTCAATTCATGAAAGCTATCCATATTTTCAATGTCATGTTTTTTTATTGGTAAATTTGAAATTATATTAATTGTGTGATGCTGACAAAATTGAAAAATTAAAAGCGTTGTAGAATTTTACCAGTGGAAGTTTATTATTTCAATTTTTTTTATAATAGAGATATTTAATCTATTAAATTCACATATATAAAAATTTGAAATTAAATTTAAAATATTATAAAAGAATAAAATCTTTAAAAAACATTAGATACCATTTAAACTATAAACTCTCAACCATTACTTAAATTTAACTTTGGGAGGATTGAGCTCAGTGACACAAATCCTTTTTCTATGGCAAGATATACAAGCGAGAAAATATACCATTTGTCTTTTCCTTTATTTAAAGTCATGTGTCATTTTACTTTTCTTGGACAAATGTCAATCAACAACAAGGGGTTGTAGCTCGAGGCTGCCGCCAATATTGTTCTTTTTTAATGATTAAATTGTTGATTTTATTTTGATTTATCATATAAACTCTATCATTCGACTACACAGATATTACAAGATGATTTAAACCAACTCCACATATATTTGTTTTGTCAAATATACGATAAATTTTAATTTATATATAGATTTTGTTTCACAATTACCTAATCATATTAATAGTTAATTGATTATATTAGTAACCAATTGATAATCAATTATATTAGTTAATTTGAGTAACTGATAGCATGAGTATTTATATAAAGATATTTGATAAAATCAATCATTAATTATTAATAATATATACATAAAATGATATATAAGAATAAAGATATATTTTATAATTTATTTAAGTATTATTTTATTTTAATAATATTTTAAGTTTTAAATTATTATTTACTAAATTTTTTCTAAAAAAGATCATGATAATTTATTATTCATTAATTTTCTTTAAAAATAAATAATTTTAATTTATTGTTTTCCTTCAAAAAATAAAGAATTATAATTTATTATACTTATTAGATCTTTTTTATGAAACAAATAATTATTATCTATTATTTATTAGATTTTTTAAGAAACAAATAATTATTTATTATAAATTTTTTATTAACAAATAGCTAAGTTTAGATAAAAATAAATTTATTATTATTATTGTTGTTATACATATTATCATTTCTTATAAGTTAATAGTAGGAGAAAAGGGAGGAATAATCAAATAATATATTTCATGCATACGGTTTTATGTGTATCAAGGGTAAATGTGTCAAAAATGGAATTGATGAGAGATAATGGTATCTTTTTGCATTCTAAATGTCAAACAATTTATTAAAAAAGTTGAGTTAATTAACTTTTTGAAATTAACTTGTTAAGGACCAAAAAAGTGATTCAAACAGCAATTTACCAAATATCAATATAGCTAATTGACTTAGTTAAATAGCTAAAATCCCTCAAATTAGATAAAAGTTGATAAAAAATTGTTTGCTAAATAACCTCATAATGATAGGTGGGACTAGTATTTTCTTAAATTATATATTTATTTTGATAAAATATTAAGTTATCTTTCATTAAATTTGAACTAAATGAACTAGAAAAATTGATTCAACTACTAATTCTATGGGGAGTTCAATTTCTTAGAAGATTGCATGTTTTCATTGTGAAATTATTTTTTTTCAAATCTTAAAGTAAATAAGTCAAATTAAAAAAAATACAAATTTCAATATAAAAAGAACAATTCAATCGTGAAAACACTCAATTTCCTAAGAGGTCGAACTATCCTATAGAATTACGTATCGATATATATTTTCCTTTCTAATTGAAAAATATTAAAAAGTAGATTTGATACAAGATTACATTTTTGCCCAACATTAGATAATATGTAACCTATTCAAGGGGCTTGAACTAAACTATTTTTAAAATAAAACAAATCCAAAAATCAATTGACCCCTTCTTGGTAGAATCTATAGTTATAATTGGCATCAAAGCTTGGCTCTTGGTATTGGGTATAATTACCTCAAGAGGATCCTATGAATTCCATTTTGCCTGACTGTCCTCTATTAAATAAACCCCTTGAGTTTAATAGTCAACACTACACCTATTGGAAATAAAAAATGAGAGATTTCATTGAAGCTATTGATATAGATATGTAGGAAATTGTGGAAGTTAGATACAATCTTTCCACTAAGATTGAAAACGATATATCCATTTTGAAACCAAGAAGCGAATGGAATAAAGATAAGAAAAAAAGATATCTTTTAGCTTCTAAGATTAAATAGATTACATCTAATTCCCTTTGGCCAAGTGAGTATGAGAGATTATCTAACTATCCTACTACCAAAGATATATGGGATGCTCTTGAAATGGCTCATGTCGGAACCGTACAAGTAAAAGCTTCAAAGAGCCATACTTTAGTGTCAAAACATGAACTGTTTAAGATGAATGACGGTGAATCCATTAAAGACATGGTTCAATGATTTACTATTATTGTTAATTACTTAAGTATTCTTGGCAGAAAATTTGAAAATGATGATTTGGGGTACAAAGTTCTATGGTCCTTAAGTATTGAATGGCTTCATAAAATCACTGTCACAAGGAATCTATGAAGATGGGCATGCCTTCCTTTCAAGAGCTATTTGGAAACTTCAAGGAGTGTGAAATGGAGCTAAAAATATACTCTAAGAACGATGATGACAAAAGGAGAAAGAACTTGGCATTAAAAGTTGCTACAATATCAGAAGATAAAGAGGATAATATGGAGAGTTTGGATGACCTCAATGATAAAGATGATGTTACCCTTCTAACTAAGAAATATCAATGGCTTATGAAAGCACATAAGTGTACTAGTAGAAGGAAAGGTCCTTGTTCTAAAAGGAATGACAACAAAGGAGAGTAAAATAATTCCTTCACTCCAGCATGCTTCGAATGTAAAAAGTTAGGTCATATCGAACTCAACTATCCTATCTATCTTAAAAGGATCTTGAAAATGAAAGGAATAAGAACAAGTAGTCTATCAAGAGAGCTCATCTTTCCATATAGGGAGATAAGGATGACAACTCAGCTTGTGAGGAAGAAAAAGATGAAAAAGCCTTGCTATGCCTTATAGCCATGGGAGACAATGATATAAAGGTATATGACAACAACTCAGTACACTCTGATGATGACTTTGATGAGTTATATAATGAATTATATGATAGCCTACATAAGGCAAAGAAAAATGTACTCTTTTCTAAGAAGATCATTTCTTTATTGGAATATAACATTGAAGTTTTATAAAAAAGAGAATGATAAATTAAAGAAAGAAAATGAAAGCCTTAAGGTGTCATCCCAAGTGTGTGCTATTTGTGACACTTTTAAAATTAAAATTGATTATTTGAATAAAACTTTGGAAAAGTTCACAAATGGCAAGAAATCACTTGACACATTTCTTACAAACCAAAGATGTAGTTTTAACAATGAGGGTCTTGGTTATGTACCAAGTATGCTAAAATCTTTTTACAAAAATCTCTTTATTAGAAAAACAAAGGGAAACCAACCATACATAATGTGTCATTATTGTGGGCAAAAGGGCCATAACATTCATTCTTGTGCCTACACGAGGAACACTATGCTCCAAGTATTAGTGAAAAGCTAGTCTACGTTCCTAAAGCTTCTTCTTCCAAATCTACTAACCTTGGTGGACTTAAATTGCTTGGATACCAACTTCAAAAGCATGATTTTTATTATGCAAGTGTTGAGGAGATCCTGAAGCAACATATGGTTCTTAGATAGAAGATACTCTTGACACATGACGGGTAACGAGTCCAAGTTTTTCTCGATTACTCCATCAGATAGGGAACATGTCATGTTTGGGGATAATGCCAAAAAAAAAAGATTAGAGGTAAAGGAAGAGTAAGTAAAAATCATAATTATTGCATAGAAAATATGTTGTTAGTTAATGGTTTAAAGCATAATTTACTTAGTATTAATCAATTTTGTGATAAGGGGAATAAAGTTACCTTTTATTCCAATTATTGCATAGTTGAGAATATTAATGACAAGAAAATTAAATTAATAGGTAAAAAAGTTAATAATATTTACATGATTGACATATATAGTGATCCTACTATTGACTCAATATTTAGTGAGCTTGAATGATGATTCATGGATTTAGCATAAAAGACTTACATATGCTAGTATGGACTTGATTACAAAATTGTCTAAAAATTATCTAGTTATTGGTATGCCTAAGATTAAATTTTCTGAAGATAAGATTTGTGATGCATGTCAAAAAGGAAACAAGTAAAATCTTCTTTTAAACCTAAAAACTATATTTATACATCAAGACCACTTTAACAACTTCACATGGACTTGACTGGTCTTTCAAGAGTTAAAAGCCCTGGTGGAAATTACAATGTGCTTGTGATTATTGATGACTTTTCAAGATTCATATGAACATTGTTTCTTGCTCATAAGAGCGATACCTTTCAAGCTTTTAGGAAGCTTGCTAAGATTATCCAAAATGAGAAAGGATTAGTAATAGTTAGCATAAGAAGTGATCATGGTGGAAAGCTTGATAACCATAGGTTTACTTGTTATTGTATTGAGAATGGGATAGGTCACAACTTCTTTGCACTTACAACCCTTCAACAAAATGGAGTTATGGAGAGGAAATATAGATGCCTAAAAGAAATGGCTAGGATCAAGCTTAATGATAGTATCCTTCCAAAGTCATTTTAGGCATATGCGATTAATATCACATGCTATATTATGAATCGTACCTTGATAAGCTTAATTTTTAAGAAAACCCCCAATGAATTGTATTTTGGAAGAAAGAAAAATGCGATACATTTTTGAGTTTATGGTTGTAATGTTTTATGCATAATAATGGCAAAGATAATCTAGGTAAATTTGATGCCAAATATGATGAATCATTATTCATTGGGTATTCTTCTATTAGAAAGTCTTATCGATTGTATAACAAAAGAACTTTACTAATAGAAGAATCCACCCATGTTATTTTTGATAAATATACTCCAAGTGTTCATAGAAATTTTGATGATGATGAGCAAGTGAATTCTTGGCTGCCTAAAAAAGATTCAAATGAACTTCAAGAAAGAGTTAGGGATGGAGAAGACAAGCAAGGTGAGGAAGATGATGGAGCTCCTTCCATGTTCAATGTGAATGATATGCTACCTAGCCACCCATAAAAGGCATGCAAGATCATTAAAAACCATTCAAAGGAGCTAATGATAGAGATTCCTCTCAAATAATTCTTTAATGATCAGAGTTTTTGGTTGTAAATGTTTTGTGTATAATAATGACAAAAAGATAATCTAGGTAAATTTGATGCCAAATTTGATAAGCATTATTCATTGGGTATTCTTCTACTATTAAAGCTTATTGAGTGTATAAGAAGAGAACTTTACTATCCATGCCATTTTTTATAAATCTACTTTAAGTGTTTATAAAAATTTTAATAATGATGAGAAAGTGGACTCTTAGGTACCTCAAAAAGATTCAAATGAGCTTTAAGAAAGAGTTGAGGATAGAGAAAACAAACATAACAAAGAAGGTGATAGAGCTCATCCTATGTTCAATGTGGATGATGTGCTGCCCAGTGCCTATAAGAGGCTTGGAAGATCATAAAGAGCCATTCGAAGGAGCTAATGATCAGTGATTCCTCTTAAAAGGTAACACACAATTCTTTAATGATCAAAGTTTTGGTTGCAAGTGTTTTGTGCATAATAATGAAAAAGATTATCTAGGTAAATTTGATACTAAATCTAATAAAACATTATTCATTGTGTATTCTTTTACTAGTAAAGCTTACTGAATGTATAATAAGAGAACTTCACTAATAGAGGAATCCATCGATGTTGTCTTTGATGAATTTACTCCAAGTGTTTATGAAAAATTTGATGATAATGACCAAGTAGACTCTTGGCTACCTCAAAAAGATTTAAATAAGCTTCAAAAGAGAGTTGAGGATGAAGGAGACAAGCATGACAAGGGAGATGATGAAGCTCTTCCCATGTTCAATGTGAATAATGTGTTGTCTAGCCTCCCACAAAAGGCTTGGAAGATCATGAAGAGCCATCCGAAGGAGTTAATGATTGGAGATTCCTATCAAAGGGTGACACATAATTCTTTAAGGAACATTTATGGTCATTTATCCTTTTTATCTTAGTTTGAACCTAAATCTACTGATGATGCTTTAAAAGATGAGCATTGGCTCCTAGCAATGCAAGAGGAATTAAATCAATTTGAGAGAAAGTAATTTTGAGATATTGTACCAAGACCAATGGATCACACTATTGTAGGAACTAGATGGATTTTTAAGAACAAACTTGACGACAATGGAGTCATAGTTTGAAACAAAGCCTGATTGGTTGCTAAAGGATACAACCAAGAGAAAGGTATTGATTTTGATGAAACTTATACAACTGTAGCAAGAATAAAGGCTATTAGAATGTTTTTAGCATATACTTATATTAAGGGTTTCACACTTTATCAAATGGAATGTTAATAGTGCCTTTTTGAATGGTTTAATCATGAAGGAGCTTTATGTTGAACAACCCCTTGGTTTTGAAAATCACCTCTATTCAAACCATATATTTAAGCTTAAAAAGGCCATTCATAGTCTCAAATAAGCTCTTAAAACTTGGTATGAGTGCCTTAATAAATTCCTTTTAGAAAATGGTATTTTTAGAGGCGAAGTTAATAGTACATTATTTATATATCATAAAGGAATTGATATCCTCTTAGTGCAAATATGTGTAGATTACATCATTTTTTATGCTACTAATGAAACCTTATGCAAAGAATTTGCTAAGATTATGCAAGGTGAATTTGAAATGTCAATGATCGGTAAGCTTAACTATTTCCTTAGTCTTCAAATCAAGCAATCAAAAGATGAAATATTCATTAGCCAAAATAAATACATAAAGGAGTTGCTAAAAAAAAGTAACATGGTATCTTTTATACCTTTTGGTACTCCTATGAGTCATTCTATTGAAATTGATCTTGATTAATGAGATAAGAAAATTGATGTCACTGTCTGTAGAGGCATGATAGGTAGTTTGCTTTATCTTACTACAAGTAGACTTGATATCATGTTTAGCATGCGTATGTATGCAAGGTTCCAATCTAATCCTAGGGAATCACATTTGGTTGTTATGAAAAGAATCCTTATATACCTTATAGACACACCTCACATGGGTCTATAGTGTCCTGAAGCAAACTTCAATTGTTTGGTAGGTTATTCCAATATTGACTTTATTAGAAGTAAAATGCATTGGAAGAGTACTAGTAGGCATGTCAATTTCTTGGCCACTTTCTAATCTCATGGCATAATAAGAAAAAAAAGAAGGTGGAACTTTATCCATTGTTCAAGTGGATTATATAACTGCTGGTAATTGTTATGCCCAAATCCTTTGGATGAGATAACAATTATCAGACTATGATTTAAATTTTGAGAAAATTCCAAATAAGTGTGACAATACTAGTGCTATTAACCTCATCAAAAATCCAATTATGCACTCAAGATTTAAACATATTGAGATAAGGCATCATTTCACTAGAGATCACTTTCAAATGGGAGGCATTATTCTTGAATTTGTGCAAACTAATTTTCAACTTGCTAATATTTTTTACAAAACATCTAGATGAAAATCGTTTTGTGTTTATTAGAAGGAGAATTAGGCATGTTGAATCCTTTGGAAAATGAACTCACTTGATCTGAGTTCCCTTAATTGCTTGGTTCTCAAGTTATATCTTCTAATTTTTCTTTTTGTTTAATTGAATTTCTTTTGCTATTTCTCTTAAATCAATACTAACTTAAGCATCAAAGAGTCCCTAAATGTTTTTTTGTAGGTTTCTTGCTCTTTATTGTTGACTCTTCATAATGTTCAATTGATTATGTAGTTAACAAGATCTACATTTGTGCTTGCTCTATGATGAAGTGCTAATTTTTGCATTTGGACCTAATTTTGAAGCTTTCAATTCGAATCACCCACTTATAATTCGTTTTGTGACTCGAATCACCAATTTCTACAATGTTTCAACATGATCATCTAGCTTCATTATTATGATCATGAGTTAAATCAAAGATATACTTCAATCAGTCATTGAGATCATGCTTGCGATTTAAATCACTCATGCATTTCTAAACACACAATTCTGATTGTGAACATAGTATAAAAGCCTACAACCTAATTTTTAGTTCAATTCGCAGCCTCCCTCAAACTCTAGCATCTCTCTCTCGCATCTTCTCTCCCTCAATCTTAATTTTTAGACAATCTAACTAATCAAACCCAAATTTCTTCCTTCCAAATTATTATACTACCCATTTCCTTCAATTCTAACTGATTAATTTCTTCATTTCCACCTAAAATTATAAAAGACCCTAAATCTCCCAAAATTTCCCGATTCTTTCTTTTTTACCCAATCAAAATGACTGACCACTTTGGCTCTATTTCAAAGAAAAGGATGAAGGTTACTGGAGACAAACAAGCTTATTGGATAGATGGGGTAATTGAAGAGCAAAAATTCTTTCCTAGCAAAAAATCTTATGAAAGGTATGCTAGGTACAAAGAAAAACCTATTATTCCAATTAAATGTTGGGATAGGAACTTCTTAAAAGAAAGCCCTTTAGAATTACTCAATCTATTGGAATATTATAAGTTGCTTGACTTTGTATATTGTAGTGCTCCATGTTGTCCTAGGTTAGTTAGGATGTTCTATGCTAACTTGGGAATAGCAAATGGCAAGTTATCTATATCTATCATGAGGAAATCAATTAATTTAGATATAGAAACATTGTGCAAATTGTTCAAAATGGACAGAGGGTTAAGCTTCATTACTAGTAAGGTTATAGACAATTATTCTAAGAAAGAAGCCATCAAAATGCTTTTCCTTGATATAGCAATTGTGGTAACCACTAGAAAATTAATGATTACTAGGCTAGCAATGGAGGATTATCTCTTTTACTACACAATTATGAAGACTATCTTGCCATGCCACACAAATTTAACAAATATTGTTGAAGATGAATTACTTCTGATGTGGGCCATGAAGAAAAGGTTGGAAATTAACATTCCATACCTCATCATCTCATACATGGGCACTTTCTTTATCAAGTAAACTCAAAGTTTTTTACCCTATGAGATGGTGTTATCTAAAGTTTTTGCTTATTTTAAGGTGCCTTTTTCTCTGGAAAAAGAGGTAGAAAATGTGGATAGCATGACTGTTATGAATGAGAAAACTCTGCATTAGATACAAATACGTTTCATGAATAAAAGGTGGATAAAACTGGGTGGATCTACTTCTAGGCATTCTAGTGGTGCCTTGAGCTCAGGTGCTAGTGCTTTAGCAAATCAACAAAATGAAATCTTGAATCTCCTAAGGAAGCTTCAAATTTAGCAAGCATACATTTTTAGGATAATGGAACAATCTCAAAGATAGATAAATAATCATTTAGACTCCAATAAAGCTAACATGAGTGTAGATATTAGAGATCTTTACAATCACTTGAACACTATAAAAGGAAACTCAATGAAATTCAGGATGCTATTGCTCCAGATGCAGTGGATTTCTAGGTTTATTTTCATGTTGCTTTTCATTATTCCCTTAGTCCCACTTCCCATTTAATACTTTTGTTATGATTGGTGCATAACTTTTTAACTCTAATGGATATTATGTATGGGTTACTTATATTCTAGATTATGAATATTTGGAACTTATTTGATTATATGGCTGTTTCTCTATCTATTTATTCTTTTTTTAATGTGCTAAAAGGGGAAGAAATACAATTTAGGGATGATATGAGATTGTATGGATATGAAATTCCATGTTTTTAAAATAGGTTGATATTTTGAAGGAGACTTCATTCTTAAGGGGAGCCATGCCATACCCTGATTCTTTTTATCATAAATTTCATTGAAGGCTATGAGTATATGTGTATATATTTGCCAACTCCAAAATTTACTACAACATTTCTGGCCTTTGGCAACACTAAACTTAGCAACAGTCAAAAACTGTTGCCTATAACTAGAATAGGCAACAATTTTTTGTATTGTTGTCTTTGCTTCTAATTTTAGGCAACAATCACTTAAAATCGTTGTCATAAATACAATAGATAACGCTTTTTTAAGTGTTGCAAAATTTTGATTAATAGGCAACACTTAAATTGTGTTGCCAAATAAATTTTTTTACAACAATTTTATAAT
>JANHAO010000192.1:0-48445 GCA_026873985.1 Saraca asoca
CCTGAAAACTGTTTTTTAGTTTCTGTTTTTGAAAACAGTTTTTGAAAAACAATTTTTAAAAACAAGCTGCCAAACAGATTTTTTTATTTTCAAAAAACAGAAAAACAAAAAAACTGTTTTTAAAAATAAAAAAACACCCTGCCAAACAGGCCTTTGCTTTTCACCCTTTCTCCACTCTATCAAGCAAGGAGACAAGGAATGGGTTCAAAATATTCTACCAAAAAACATATGGGGCCAAAATAAAAAATTTGTGTAATTTGTCAGTAATAAGATCATGCTTACAGTTTAGCGGTCTGAAATTTTTGGAATTGGAGCCAAAATCGCCTTGGCGCCAAAGCACTCCGCCAATCAGACAAAAGGAGAATTAGAGCATATGGAGCATCTCGAAGCATGAGGGTTTGAGCCTGAACAAGCACATCCACATCCATATACGATTCTCTTGTATTTGAGATTTCAGTCTGAGTAAGGGTTAGGGTTTTTGTTTGCTTTTGTTTCCCTTTGACTGGGAGCCAGTGGAGTCGTGATAGGGCATCGAAATGGCCGACAAAGTGATCATCAACGTTGAGTTTGAAGCTTGTCGGAATGATCCAAAAGCAAATGGTCAAGGTCGCTCCAAAAATACCCGAAAGCGGAAGAGGGTTGCCTTCTTGCCTGAAAATATGAGCGTCCGTGAGAAAGAAGCTCAAATTGAAGCCTTTCAGAAGGAGCTGAACGGATTGTTTGGGTACCTTAAGGAGGTCAAGGATCAGAAAGTGCATATCGAGCTCAGTGAGTGTCGTTCCGCAAATGCAGTGATTGCGGCTCTCATGGAGGAGAGTCACCTTCCATTGTCGAGTCTGATCTATGAGATTTGCGACAATTTGAACAAGGGAAATGGGCTTGTACCTGAACCGGTCACATATGCGTCGGTCAAAACTTGTGTGCTTTTCGTGGGGCAAAGGCTTATGTACGGCGTTCCTAATCCTGACGCTGATGTCTTGGAGGACGATTCACAATCTTGCTTTTGGTGCTGGGAGGTGTATAGCAATAGCTTTTTCATTTTTTTTTTTTTATGGTTTCATTAATCAAATGGGTTCATATTTACTTTCTTTGATTTTTTTTTTAATTTTTTTTATAATAGAAGAACATGTTGACTTGCGTGCAAGTGCATGAGTGTGTTTTAGTACAATCACAAATTGCATCTTTCTCCTATGTATCCGATAATTGCATTTATTTTTTGATTTGCACTCTTTTGTTTAATTATAGATGCATCAGTTTTGAGCACAGTTGACTTGAGCTGTTCTATTGCATATCCAGAAGTTTATCTTGATGTCTAGTCATTGTTGTTGATAACAGACTGTTTGTTCCTTTTTCTACTGCACATGTTTCTGTAGTCTGTGGGTCAACTTATTATTTTAATGTGCAGACAAGGGATGTGAAGTTGTTCCCAAAATCTGTTCGAGGACAATTGGTCATTCGGCGTACTTGCCGGAGAAGGATCTGTGAGAGAATTATGGCTGTCTCTGGTAATATAATTCTTTATGTTTTGGCTACCTATTAAATCCTGAGGTTAATTCTACTATATATTTTTCGTGGGAAGAAACCTGTTATGCCATTTCCTCTTAATTCATACTGTTGATAGCTAGGGTGCTTCCACAAACTGCAATGCAGATGATCCTAATTATCTTCTATGTGGCTCATAGGATTGCTCTAAGCTTTGCCTGCCTAAACATCTTTGAGTTAGGATATTATTGATTTCTAGGACATGAATAGAATATTGTGGTGATTGTATGAAACTTTAGAGGAGTACCGATATAAGTGGATACTGGCTAGATTGGGTGATTGTTGATGATTTTAATGTTGATCATTGCATATTTCCAGAACTGAACAAGCTATATATTTTGAGAGTTATCCCCTTGGAATACTGTTTATAGCTATATCTTTGTGTAAATTTCTCTATATGTGATAGAATATGTTTTTGTAATTTTTGCTCAATGAACTATGTGGTTTGTAAATTCTGTTACAGCTATACATATCCTCTAATGAACATTTGTTTGAAAAGAAAGGCAGTAAAGTACTAAAGTGGGTAGGTGTATGAAAATGCCATACTGCAATTCTATATCATAACATCAGATGTGATTCCTCATAAACTTGGGTGTTTATGGAATGTTTGTCTCCAATTCAAACTTACAAAGAAAATTGTCAATCTCCAATTCAAACTTACAAAGAAAATTGTCAATCTTGGGTCTCTTCAGAAATGATAGCAGCACTGATGAAGCCAGAGAGTGAGCATGATTACAAGCAAGGCTTGATGAAGGCATCGGAAAAGCTTGGTAAAGCTTTTCCTGAAGCTGATATCCGCAAGTTAGTGGATGGCTTGCTGCAGAAGAACAGTATAGACTTGTATGCAACCATGAAATTTCCAGCATGTTGTTTCTTCATTCAAAGATGTATATTTTTTTTAATTTGATTTTTATTTATCATAACTGCAGGGCTAAGAAGGAAGCAAAACAAGAAGAGAAATTGAAACTTAAACAGTTGAAGGAAAGTAGGAGAGAAGTTGAACGGGAGAACAAAAGCAAGCATAATGAAATACTGTGTTGTGTGAGTGCAAGTTTAATCCTTTTATATGTGATTATAGCTGTGAATGTTGTTGCTTTGAGCTGCAGTGACCTTTGAATTCAGCATATTTTATACATTTCTAAATTGATGGTTTCTATCAGCAAACTTTGATTGAAGATGATAATCAAGGAAGAAGCTTAGTTTACAGGAGCCTCAATTGGGATAAGTAGTTGACTTATGGTGCAATTGGGCAGGATGATCTTTCTCATTTAACAATATTAAATATTGATTTCTGTTTTGAGTGTTGATGATGGTGTCTTCTATCAACTGCTAAATTAATTACAGGAAAAGGATCCGGAATTGTTCCAGGGGAAGGCAAGAAAAGATGAAAGGTCTTGTGAAAAAAATGGTTCTGAAAAGAGGAAACATCAAAGGAAGCATCAAGAGGAGACTGAAAAGGATCAACGGCGTCGAGAGAAAGAAGAAGCTGAAATGAAAAAGAAACGTTCTTTGCAGAAGCAAGCTTCCATGATGGAGCGTTTTCTTAAAAGGGGCAAAACTAGTCCCTCATGCCAGAATGACCAATTCACATCTAAAGCTGCTGCATCTGAATCATCTAGCAGGGTGACCGAAAATGTTTCTGATCCAGCTACTATTTCAATGGATTGTACGCTTGCACTGCATCATGAGATTACCATTGAGGATATTCAGAGGTAAGCTTCATTTTACCATCCTTTTTAGTCTCAGCTATGTTGTTGTCAAAGTTTAAGAGAAACTATCCAACTCTGCAGGTCACACTGGTCTTCATGGCGCCATTTGGGCCAATCAGCTCGTTCAAACAGAAAACAGGGATGGGGCTTACGTCAGAAACCGAAGACTGAACTTGTTAAGGAACTCAAGCTGACAGCTATTGGAGTAGTGGTGTGTGAAGATGAGTTGGGTTTTAAGAAGGCTATAGACAGTTGGAGAGGACAGATTCCTAATAATAGATCTCACCCTACAAATGCAGAAAAATCTCTTTGTGTTAGGAAGTTCTGCCATGGGAAACAATTATTGCAGTTCGACAATAGCCATAGACCTGCCTTTTATGGTATTTGGCCAAAGAAGAGGTAGTACATGCTTCATGGTGGGTTTATGTGTTACTTCAGAATAGTTAGGCTATTTTTGTTAACCTAAAATTGGGAAACTGCATTGCATTTGGTTGACTCATGTGTATTTGCTCATTGTACACATGCTTAATGACTGTGAGTGGTGGATCATCAGTAGGTTAGCTTAAATGCAAATAAGTAGCTCAAGATACAACTTCTATGCATCTTTTAGTTGCTTATGATGCATGTCAATATGAGAATGTGAATAATGCTTACAAATGTTTGGTACTAACAAGTAACAACTTTTATGTGGTTCATGTTGGCTGTAAGGCCACCCTCATTGGATATAGTGGTTTAATTATCTAATCTAGGTTAATAATATTGCTTTGACTTATATGCTGCATGTGCTGTAATGTCTACAATAGAACCATGATCTATATGCAAACTCATAAAGTAAATAAGATAAAGCATGTGATAGTGTAGAGGGGTGAATTCCTGTATAATATACTACATGTTTATAAAGCTTCCCTGCATAGACAGATGGACTATCACCTATCAAAGCAGATTGGCTTCTTTCTTCTCTCATGAGAAGTTTAAAATATGTTGCATGGGTATCTTGTTTGCAGTATGCTTTGTCTCATGAAAAGTTTAAAGAAGTTTCAGCTTATTCTATAATCATAATCTAGTTGTCATTTCCTTTAATAAAAGCCTGGAATTGGTAGCAGTGTATGTATGTGATGCATGTCTTCATCTAGTTCTGTCTGTCTCTTCATATCTCACTGCTTATATGAATGGTTGTGTATTCACCTGAGGATTGATATGGATGCTGTATCTAAATAAATTGCAGCCTAACTGCCTCTGTTTTGGTGTTTTGGATTGTGAGATTGCTTATATGTGCTTTAATCTGTATTTCTAGTTGTGTTGTTGGTCCACGCCATCCTTTTAGGAAGGATCCAAGCCTGGATTATGATGTCAGCAGTGACGAGGAATGGGAAGAGGTACTTTTGAACTTTTATTTTCAAAGTAATATATAATGGATGCTATTTGATACCACATTTCTCAATTTTCTAGGAGGATCCCGGTGAAAGCCTATCAGATTTGGATAAAGACGAAGAGGAAAGTTTAGAGGAATGCTCAAAATCTGACGATGAAGGGGAAGATGGATTTTTTGTACCTGATGGATATCTCTCAGAAGATGAGGTAGAAGTTTGGTATTTTCACTGCAATGTAGTTAAAGTGCATTCATTAGAAGTTTGGTATTTTCACTGCAATGTAGTTAAAGTGCATTCATTAGAAGTTTGGTATTTTCATTGCAAGGTTTTCTGAAAATGCCACTATTCTCTATTGCATCTTAATCTTTCTTGTTAGCAAACTGAAATTTATTTGAGTTCTGACGCCACTACAGACCATTCATTAGAAAATTTTGTTTATTTAAATTTAGTGTGCGCTGGTGGACAGAATGGAAAGAGATATTGATATTGAGGGGCTTGGGAGCTCACCTAGCTGTAAAGATGACCTAGAGAGCAATGAGTTCTGTGCTTTACTTCGTCAACAGAAATATCTAGCCAATTTGACAGAGCATGCTCTTCGAAAAAATCAACCCTTGATCATACCAAATTTGATGCATGGTGAAGATTCTCTGTTTTTGGCTGGCAATCTTGGTAGTACTCCTAAACTGGAGCAGATGTGCTTGCAAGCCTTATGCATGCACATGATTCCTGGTAACTCACATATAGAAATATCTGTGGATAAAATGCTAGATGAGGACCAAGAAGCCTGTCTCTCTACTGGTAAAGATAGTTCGGCTTCAACCTCTGATATGACTGCCATACCTGACTCAGATCTGCCTACAATTGTAAGTTATCTGTTCAGCTGTGTTACCATCAAGAGTCTCTTGGGGATTTCGGTGCTTGTATAACTTGCCAGATGTAATTGGCGTTTAGTCAAGATTTGGAAGCTACTATATTTATCTATTTGAGACATGATTTGAGAGGTTGACAAAGAGCTGGTAATTATGTTATTTTAGGAGTAGGGATCAGTCACATTCACCATGAGGTTGTCAGGCTGATGGGGTGGGATGATCTGGGATGGTCATTATATTTTGTTGAATTTGTGGCTGATTTTATATATTAGCATGCAAATTTCCTCAGCTTATGATAATTTTACTATATTTTTAGGTGACTACTATTCAGACTTGTTCTGAAGGCATGAATAAGGTGTTGGAGTCTTTGCAACAGAAATTCCCTGCTGTCTCAAAATCTCTACTGAGGAACAAAGTGCGTGAGGTATCAGACTATGTGGATAACCGTTTACAGGTTTGTGATATAGAGACATTTCTGAACATTATTCCTTTTAGGGTGTGGGATGTAGTCCACTTTCTACTGATTTTTTTTTTTTTTTTTTTTGAAATGAGACTTGGAAAACAATGGTTGCACAGATATATTTAGAATGGTAATAACTTTCTGATGATTTTTATGAATGTTACTATTAGTAACTTATGATTTTTACCTAAAAATTGTCACGTGATGGGAATTTTCATGACATATTCATAACCTAGGTGGATAGTCATGATCTATGATCCAAAGTAAAGGTGTGTTTGAATGTATTAGAATGGTAATGATATCTATAATTGATGGGTTGTGCAAGGAATTGGGCTCAGACAACCATTAAGTAGGAAAGCACTATTTTATCTTGATTGTTCAACATCATTTGGGACAGATGGAAATTTTAAATGAGTCAGCATGTGAATCATATATTTGTATTGTGATAAAAGAATGATCATAAAGTCAAGAAAGGTAATCTTTGTTTATTCTTTTTTTTTTATCAAAAATGAAAATTACATAAATAGAGAAGAGATTGCATAACAGGACTCGTAAGGGATCCTCAAAGAAAAGAAAAAACGACTATCTGTTTGTTTATTCTTACGTGACTGAGTAATGATGCATGCCTGTTTTTGGATGAATAGAATTACTTTCCTATGATGGCGAACTAATGGGATATCATAATTTGGGTCATTATGAACTTCTGTAAATGTTGAGTTTGTGCATCATGTTCTAAAAAAAAATATCATGGCGGCCCTTCAGTAAGAAAACAATGCTGTTTTGACCTCGTCTGATAGTTCTGCTTTCTGCTATGATTGCATCTGAGCATTTTTTATTTATTTATGGATTTATGTTACACTGAATTTGTGATTACATTGTTATCCAGGTGAAGAAAGAAGTATTGGTTAGGCTTGGCTTGACACTCTACCCTGGTAAGCAGTAATTGACTGTTCATGCGCACTTGACTCGCTTCTTAATGTAGTTTCTGATTATATTTCTAAATCAATGTCTTTTAAATTGGCAGAAAAGAGTAGTAAGGGAGCAAGGAGTATCACTACCTTTTTCTCTAAGAGGTGCTTGCCGCCAACTAGTAAATGTATGAATCCATGTGAAACATCACCCGTGCCGACTGTGAAATCAAATTCCGTTGCCCATGAAGCAGAGTTGAACATATAAGCTTAATGTTCCAATCTCTTGGGTTCTTTGGTTATCTACGCGATTTCCCCATGTCATGTACTTTTTCAGATTTTAACTTGACTATGAAATTAAGGTTGAAATGTTGTTGAGCTTCATGGGATTGCACAAACCTATTTGCATAATTGCATGTAACTGCTGGCAGTTTGGGAGTTCTAACTTTTGTGCAAGATTGGTATGGATGATATGTATACACACGTGCGGGCTGTCCAAGACCACAATGCCTTGAATACATGTCCAAGTTATAGCCATTGTAAGTCATTGTAATGTGTTTGGTACAATTTATAAACACTCAGAAGTCAGTTAGACTCGATAATGTGGTCTTTTTAACTTATTTTGTCGCAATTTGGAAAATTTTCATGATCAATGTTAATAATAATTATGATAAAAGTAAAAGCTAAGTGTAATTTAATATTTTATTGAAATTCTTTAGGCATAATTATTAACTCTTTTCAAATTAACATTAAAAGGTAATTTTTTTTACATGTCATTTAAACAAGAATGATATATTATAATCAATTATTAAATGTTACTAAACAAGGATAGATTAATCTATAGTTTTTTCAGAAAATTTTTAATAATTACTTATGCTTAAAACAATTATTTTTATTATACTTTTTTAATCTAAATAGTCCCTTAATCCAATCAATGGTTGTACCGTGTGGCTGGTTATGACTTGTCTTTTTTTTGTTGTCACCCTTCCTGAAATTATAGAATTTTGAACGCTTGACAGTCCCAAAATCCATAAATTTTGTCTATATATAACAAAACAACTACGCTTGAGATGAATCCACGCATTTTGATTTAGTAGTTATCGCTCAATGTTCAATTTCTATCAAAACTCTAAACGCTTGTTCCCTTCCTCTTCCCTAAGTAATTTTCCATCGTTGCATCTCACTAATTAATAGAGACTTCAATTTAGTATAGAGAAATGGAGCTAAACGCGGGCGTTTCTTCTGATTCTTTTTGTTGTCAATTGTCTTTAGCTTGGAGAATTATAGCCATTATGAAAACGTTTAACGCTACATATGAAAATGTGTAGACTGTCATAAAAACAAATTTATACTATTAAAAATTTTAAATTATATTTTTATTTACTGTTAAGATTTTAATTTATCTTTGCCATGATGTCACAAATAGTGAATTTTCTTAATATTATATTTCTTAATTAATTTGTATCCTAATTAGTTATATTATATATATTAATTTTAAAAATGAGTTATATAAAAAATTGAAAATCTATTGAAATAAATAATTGCATACTAATATTTAAATAGAAAAAATAGAATTGAATATATTACATAAAATCAATACTAGTTGACCATTGGAAATTTTTTAACTATAAATATATTTATACAATGATCAAAAGGTTATCTATATTATTTTTTTTTATCCTACAAAAGATGCTAAATGTATTATCTTTTTAATCCTATCAAAATATTAAACATAAAAATAAATGAATAAATGACTATTCATGAATTGATCCAATATAACCTTTATTTGATAGGATATTTATTCAAAGGGACAAATATACTTATCCATATATAGTATGATATTACTTTTGATTTACTCATTTATGATTTAAAATGTTATAAAGAAAGCAATCTGTGATTTGTCTTATACTTTATCTATTTATAATAATTTTTTATTTAAATTTAACAAATTTTATCATATATTAATCCTATATTCCTGATTTAATCGAAATTATATTTTATAATTTGTAATAATTTCTCCTACCTAAATTTGAAAGACTAAGAAAACTTCTATTGAGATGATCACTATAACATCCTTACATTTTGTAATTTAAGAATGGATATGTGTGATAAATCGAAGGTGAGGACATTTTTCTCATTTGTTTTTGCAAGTTTTCACTTCAAAATTGAAGTGAAAATTTTGAATACCTATATTTTCACTCCAATTTCATTTCCTTCCGCTTGTTAACTTAAACAAATAAAAACAGTTTTTGGGCCCAAAAAACTATTTGCCATTTTCCAATGGAAAACAAGATGCCCTAAAATATTTGGGATTCTTTTTCTTGCAAGCCCATAGTTCTGGAAACCGACTGCTGTTTGTGTAGTCTGTGTCTTCAACTAACGGGAAGGAGAGAGAGAGAGGAGGGCAGTGTAGAAATCCAGAATTTTTGGGTTGAGATGTCATCACAGAGTGGATACCAGCAGGAACAACCGAAACAACACCAACGTACTAATTTAATTTCAATTTTCCTATTATTATCATCTTTTGTTATTCTTAGAAAGAGATGGCTACTGCGTTGATTGGGTTTTTGGATTTCCATAAGTTAACATAAACTTGATTCTTCAGGTCACCAGAACGACACAATTAGTGAGGTGGGATGGTATGTTCTCGGCGAGAATCAGCAACAGGTGGGCCCCTATGCGTTCTCAGAGTTGCGCGGTGAGTTGTTGCCTCATCGAGACATAAACTGATTTGTTTTCATGAAGATATCAGTGCTTTGCATCCTTCCAATTGGAAGGATCCTGTGTTTTAGCCATGCAGCAACTCAAAGTGTTCTTTTTTTTTTCTTTTGTATCGTTGTTCTAGTTAGTTAATTTGTCTGTGCCTTCCTTCTCCTTTCTTGAATTTCAGTTCTACCATATGTGAATAGCACGATTTCAGACTTTCAGGACAATTGTTCCATTCCATGTTGAAACCTCTATATTTAGCTTATTTACTTCGCCTGGACAGAGCATTTCTTAAATGGTTACCTCTCCGAAAGTTCACTTGTGTGGTCTGAAGGAAGAAGTGAATGGCAGCCTTTGTCCTCGATTTCAGACTTGTTCACCGCAATTTATCACCAGGCAGCTCACGATTCAACTACCGGTATTTTTCTATGCTTTCTCTCTCTCCATTTCTTCCTCTTTTTCATTAACGATGGCTCTTACTGAGTATTTTTTTCTGCAGTGTCCGACCATGATGATGATGAATTTGAGAGATGGCAGAATGAGATTAAGGAGGCAGAGGCGCAGCAGGAAGGGAGCGAATTTAAATCGCTTTCCAGTAATGTAGGGGATGATTTAGGAGTTCCTGATTCTGATAGACCTTTGACACCACCTGAGGGTGAAGAAGAATTTACTGATGATGATGGGACTAAATACAAATGGGATAGAAGTCTTAGGGTCTGGGTTCCCCAGGTTGGTGCATTTCATTTATGTATTTGTTATTTTTGTTCTTTATGTCTAGAGATATACCATATTCTTATTTTTGCTTGAATATCTTATGACTAAACAAAGATAAGCTAAAGGCTTCAGTAACTCTTAACCTGTCGGAACTTTGGCTAGGTTCTATCGAGTCCTTTTTCCATATTTCTATTGCCCTTGCATCATTCAAGCCAAGTTTGTTGATTACTAAAGTTCTTTAATGAACTTTATATATAATAGGAGTATGCGACTGGAAGCAGTGACCCTTATGGTATACAAGAGATGACCTTCTTGCAAGAAGAGGAAGTTTTTCCAACATTAACTGATCCAAATGCCCCGTTGAAGCTCGAAGAGAGTTCAACATTAGATGGTTCTGCAACTTCTATAAAGGAAGAAGCTAATAATTTTAATAAGGTAGCAGATGAAAAGAAAGATGGAAAGAGGAAACTTTCAGATAAGCAAGCTGACAAGAAGGTTCCCTTACTGTTTTGATCTTGTAGATTTGATCAGCCTCCTTCTTTTTATTTATTCCTTTTTTTGCTGCTCTGAATCAGAAATGAGTATATTGCCGTCTGGATGTCATTCTGTTGCAGGAAGCTAACAAACCTCCTGATAGTTGGTTTGAATTAAAGGTCAATACAAATGTTTATGTCACTGGGTTGCCTGAGGATGTCACGGAAGATGAAGTAAGACTTGATCAATGTCTCATTTTTCCTGAATGTAGTTTTTGTTGAGAGAATTAACATGGACCTATGTTGTAGGTTGTGGAGGTATTTTCCAAGTGTGGGATTATAAAGGAGGTATAGTCTTATATAATCTGTTCAATATTGAGAACTATATTGAATTCAAGTAAGATTCATGGGCATGTAGAACTTCCGTCTGTTTGGACTATTGGTGATATATTTATTAGAAGGCAAGCCCCATTGACACAGTAAAATCCAACCAATGGCATAATGAATATGCAGCACACCAAAAGTATGGGTTGAGAATATTAGGCATGAAATAGAAAAATCTACTTCATATGTTTGTCCTTTTTTATGCTTGCATTCTTGAAGTTTCTTTGGTAAATCGCGTATGCATGATGAGTTTTTAGAGAACCTTAATTTCCTTTTCTGGGAACTTGGTGGCCTAAACTCAAACCAAAAGTAAATCACACTGGATAGGACCAAGCAACTCTTACGAGTTAGTGCTGATACTGAAGAGACCATTCTATTAAACTTGTTTGTAAGGTTGAAACTTAGTGATTCCTTATTTATATGGCGACTTATACTGACTTTGGATGATTGCATGACTAAATTTAAAATAGGACCCAGGAAATGGCCCTCGTGTGAAGCTCTATGTTGATAAAGAAACGGGAAGGAAAAAGGGAGATGCACTGGTTACATATCTCAAGGTAACGTTTCCTTCCGTTATGCTTGGTACTTATAGTTGTGGATGTTATAGGTTTTCCATTATGTCTGTGTATATTAGGAACCATCAGTGGCTCTGGCAATTCAAATATTGGATGGCACACCTCTTCGCCCAGGTGGCAAGATTCCCATGTCAGTGAGCCAGGCTAAGTTTGAGCAGAAAGGTAGTTATCATTTATCTTTGATACTTCACATGACAGTTTTTTTATTATTGTTCACTTACTGTGAACATATGGTGCATTCATGTTGAAACAAGATCACTGTTGTTACTTCTCTTGGGTTTGAAGGTCATGGTTTCTTTTGTGGGATAAGCTTAACGATTTTGCAAAGCGATTGGGAATTTGTTCTGGAACTTTGAGTGGTTTTTTTTTTTTTTGGTCGGGTTTTCTGTAGTTTTTAAGCTTTTGTTCTCTTTTCTTTGAGGACATCTTATCCTTTAGTCATGTATTCTTTTTTCTTTTAATAATATTACATTTTTCTGTGAAAAAAATTGTTTTGCTGTTTATTAAGCTGTTACATGATTGGTCTTTGTTCCAACTTTTAGGAGACATGTATAGAGCCAAGCAAGTAGACAGCAAGAAGAAAAAGAAATTGAAAAGGGTGGAAGAAAGGATGCTTGGCTGGGGTATGCTTAATCTCCCATTTTTTGTCCTCATTGTTCATTTATAAAATTAACTGGTGTTTGGCAGTTCAATTCTTAAATTGATGCATTCTCCCCTTCCTTATCTAATATTTGTTAATTGTAGACTTGAGTTTTTGTGATTATCAGACATTCATATTTAGCTCATTTAAGGATTTTTGATTGAATTTCATTATCGATTTTCTAGCCTACTGTGCATCACTGATGGTAACATGATTTTTATGATATGTCTCAGGTGGTCGTGATGATGCAAGAGTTTCAATCCCAGCAACTGTTATCCTTCGTTATATGTTCACTCCAGCTGAAATAAGGGTTGAAATTACTTATGCATGTTGCTAGAATTCTCTATGCATTTATTATACTTGAACATTGCTATATGAGTGATCATACTCATCCATCATTTTGAATAAGGAGCCTCTTTATACCCGTTGTTCTGATGGAGAAGTGAATTACATTTTTTTTTTTCTTTATTGAGAAACAAAATATAATGAAGGAAGAGAACAGAAGTACATTGGAGGAGGACAAGAAATCCCACATGAAAAAACAATAAAAAAATGCTGTAACTCAGAGAAAGCTCTCCAACCCCTTTGTAAATCCATAAGAGAAGACACCCTGTAAGAATCAAGGATGACAAAAAATATTGATACAATGGTATTAATGGCAATGAATGATCATGTGCAGTTGTTTATTATTACTTGTCATGTTAGAGGACCAAAAAAGCATAATTTCCAGTTTTATCAGAGTCAATTCTAGAATTGCTATCTAAGCATAATAATTCGTTAATGCTGATTCTATACTGAATATATTCTAATGTATGCAGGCTGATGAAAATTTGCTTTTAGAACTTGAAGAAGATGTTAAAGAGGAGTGCAAAAAGCTTGGTCCTGTGGACTCGGTGAAGGTAATCTGTATGTTGGTGCATGCTTGTCTGAAATAAAAAGCTAATAAAGCTGATAGTCTTGTGAAAATACATCATAAAGTTTTCTTTTTCTACAGTTGATCCATTTCTGAGATTATTACTTTCTTGTTACACCCTGAAAATTCAAGAGGGCCATGCACTTCGAGGGGTTATATTAGATGGGGTCATTCATGCTTCATGTGTGTAAATCTGGCTTTCTTTGCTCTTCTTTTGAAATTTTTGCAACATGAATATTTTGTTTGTTGGATTTTACTTGTTCCTAAGTTCAGGAGATATGTTAGTTTTTTTTTAATATAAATTTATATATTTACCTTCAAATTCAGTGCATTAAACTTCTATTTCTCTTGTTATCATCTTTTCATTTGCATAAGCTATCTTTTTTTTTTTTCTCTTTTATTTATGGTTTTGCCTTTTCATGTGTTTTGCTGGTATTTCCTGCAGGTTTGTGAGAATCACCCTCAGGGTGTTGTCTTGGTAAAATTCAAGGATAGGAGGGATGCTCAGAAGTGCATGGAATTAATGAATGGAAGATGGTAAAGATGATAAATTGAATTTGTCTTATTTTTTGAGGGGAGCAGCTCTTGCATGAGCTCTATGTTGTTAACTTACCAATTACCATACCATGTCATAACATGGTGTGAGTTTAGTAGGACATAGGATCCATTTTAGTTGATCATTTACAGATCTATCAGGGAAGGTATTGATAATATAGCTGAAGCATCTAAAAAGCCTATTTCAAAGAAAATTAATTAAAGAAAGTGAAAATCAAGTGCCATGGTCTGCAGTGTTCTTGTTCCCCTTTCGTGTTTGAACACCTGGTGTACTAACCCATGATTTGTTTAACGATTCTCATGAAAATGGGGATTAGAGGGGTGAAAAGATTAGCCTGTGTTGCCTGATCTGGGTGGGTCAGTTAAAAGTGGAAAAGTTGATGGGTGGAGGGATATTTTGGTATGAAATTATCAAATTTACTGCACAAATCACTTATATATTAGAAGATCAATAAATCTAATCTCACATCCAAAATGGACGTGGGATTCCCACGCCCTATAATAGAGGGTGTCCACGTGGGGCTTTTGTGAGAGGATGTTTAAGTGGAAGTGGGCTAGGACGCGGGAATAGCAAGACTGTTAAAAGATATTTGCTATTTTATGATGTTATTTATGCTATTCACTTGCTTGTTCTGAGCAAGCAAGATCTGCTGAAAAGCCCTCTATATCCTCCCCATAAGTAATGAGGTGAGGTGAATCGGTCTAGGTTGCTTGGGTACATGTACACCCACCAATTAAAGCACTGTCTATGTATCCAATATAAATTTGAAACAAAATAATAGATGTTGTAGATGTAATATGTTCATTTCATATTTGAAACATCACACAAGATTCTTAAATGTGCACAGAAGAGCTGTGTTTTTAATTTCCAAGGGAGTGATGGAGGAAAGAGAGGGGGGGTTTGTAAAAAAAACTCTGAATTTCTAGTCTATATGGAGGATCAGAGTCAATCTTCACACTTTCTTCATAGGATAGACAATAGCTGGCATGGTCTGTAGCTGCAATTTTAGGCTTTTCCCTTTCTTCCTTTGCTTCTTTGTCCTAGTTTGCTAAAAACTATGTACTGTCACCTTTTGATGACACATCATCTTTATAGTTTATCTTGTAATTTTTCCCAATTCTGAAACACTTTACAAATTGAACTGGTCAGTCCATAGTCCTTGTTTGAAATTTTAAATTCGTATTACATTGAAAAACTTGGCATGAAATTGTTTTATAAGTATTTTTTTATATTTAGTAATTTTTAGTCACATGTTTACAAAATTCTATTTATTTTTCTTTTGTATTAAAAAATATTAAATATTTGACCTAGATAATTTATTTATAAAAAACCAATTAATTGACTTTTGATATGCAAAGAGCTGAAAAGAACTATCAAATTCTTGTCTAATTCATCAATTTGTGTACCTTTTGCCACTTCGAGCATGATTTAGAGTCCACTTGGGGCGGGAAGATACACTGCTTTGTTGGAATCGCAATGTCTTTCTCTCTCTCTCTCTCTCTTTTCTCCCTTATTTTTGGTTTCTGGTGTCTTTTGTTACCTTTTCCATTGTAGATTGGTTCTCCCACTGCTAAATCACATTTATTGGCTAATTGAATAGAATTCCCAGTCATACTTATTCTCATTGATTCAGGTTTGGTGGTAGACAGTTACATGCTAGTGAAGATGATGGTCTTATTAACCATGCTGCAGTCCGCGATCTGGATGAAGATGCCTTGCGATTGGAGCAGTTTGGGGCAGAACTTGAAGCTGAATGAGTTAATAAAGGTTGCCTTAGATATATCTGTTAATATGAAGCCTAAAGTGCAACTCAAGATGGCCAGTGCTTGGGCATTAGTCTATAATCAGAATTTTGGTTCTGATTCTTAAAATGCCAGATTAGTTTGAGTCCCAATATTGAAAAAGTAAATGGAAACTATAGAAGGAAATAGCTGTATTGAAAAATCTGGTCTTAGGCCTTTTTGTTTTCTAAGCTACATGGGGTTATGACTTTTTATATGGCATGCTGTTTGCTTGACATATTTTGCTCTCTGCTACTTTTGTTTTTCAAACCAGGTGACAGGCATTGACCACACTGTGAATGATCGGGCTTATTTTTCTCTTGCTGTAATGATATATATATATATGTGTGTGTGTGTGTGTATAAAGTCAACGGTGAATATTATCGACCTTACAGACCTTTTAAGGGCCGGATTGCTGTCTGATTTATAGTAGAACATGGTGGGTTGTCGGTTCCCCAATAATGTTTGTGGCTCTTGGGAGTTGGCCAGCAAGTATCGGATGCATGTGAGTCTTAACATGCGGTTTGCATGACATGCAATAAGTACCCTAGTGGTATTCAGAATTGGTATCCTTTCACCAATAGCCTTTGTGCTCCCTGGGTGTCATCTGGCCAAACATTGGAAGCATGCATGGTTCACAGACGCGGGGAAAAACAATACGTGTTTGACAGTTGTTGGACTCTTAGATGGTCAACATTTGTGTTTGACTTTCTATGATAGTTGAACACCCATACGAAACTAATATATTCATATATGGTTATAATATCTTCTCTTTATTTAATATTAAATATGAGAAAATATTTTCTATTTTAAAGAGAAAGTTATTTATTTTTTAAATCATAATATTATGACTCTAAGATATATAAATAACATGAAAATTCTTTATTTAATATAAATAAATAAGATTTTTTTATAGAAAATATAAAAATAAAGAAGCTTAAGAGTCGAAGTATTCAAATATTATATTTGGCTTCAGTTAAATCTTGTACAAAAGTGATTTAGCACATTGTAAAAATACTTGAGTATGTTTTATATATTTTTATTATGTTTTAATATAGAATAAGTGCAATAATTAATCGTTGATTATCATGTTCCCAAATTGCATAGTAGCATTTATAAGTCTTTTATTTTTATTTTTATTATAATTATTTATCTTTTATTTCACTTGTAATATTAAAATAGATAGATATCGATGAGGTAAATTATTAAATTTTATCTTGAAAATGTCAAATATAAGTTGGCTGACAAAATTGGATGACAAAGTCCTTTTGAAATTACAAACTAAAATCACAAACTTAAATTTTTATATAAATTACATATCAATGATCATAATAGACATAAATCTCATTGCAAGTTTCCAATAATATAAAATTATGTTTAAAAACATATATGATTATATTTTATAATATTTTTAATATAAAAATTTAGTAATAAAAATTTATTTTTCATTTAAAAATGTTAAAAAAATAAAACGTATATAAACTTTTATATAAAATTGCAACAATATAATATTAGGCTTAAAATATAATTGGTTATAATATGAATAAATCAATGAATAGTAAATAAAAAATATGGGGTATATCTAACTGATTTGCTATATAAATGAAACAATATAATATTACTTTAAAGAATATGAAACTTTTTTTAAACATAAAATAAAATTTATTACTAAATTTTCTTTATTAATAAACTTTTTACTTTATAATTATTATTACATTTTAGATATAAAATATGAGAAATATATTTTGGAGATAAAATATTTCAAAAGAAACCACCATGTGTCCTAATATTTATCAGTAAATATCTAATGCAACAATATAATATTACTAAATAAATAAACTTAAAAATCTATAATATTACATTTAAAAACATATAATATGAGCAAATAAAGGAATATAACTTGCAAAATATATTTAAAAACGCATTTGGTTATATTAACTTTTTATATAAATTGTAACTAAAAAATTATGATTAAAAAATGAGGTATATTTTATTGCAACAATATAATATTACGGTTAAAAACACAGATAATCATAATTTTAAAATAGGAAGTTTAGTGATAAAATTTTATTTATGTTTAAAAGAATATTAAAAAAAATCTATTAACTTGTATCTATTGTCGCTATAAATCAATTTTGTACTATCACCTATCCATATGTTGTTAGGTTATTAACAAATTGCTAAAGCTATTGTATTATTGATAAAAATGGTGAGTTACTTTTATTTTTTTTAATGATGCATCATTTTTTTATTAGTAATAATATAACATTTTTATTGCTAAATTATCTTTTTTTTTGGTTGAAATTTGTGTTGTTTTATTTGATTTATTTGCTTTGAGATTTGAAAAAAAAAACAATTCAATAGTAAAAACATTCAAACTTTTAATAGGTTGAACTCCCCATAAAATTAATATAGTGTAATACGTTTTATACTGAATAAATTAAATTTAAACTCTTAACTTTTAATATAAATTTCAACCATATAATATTACATTTAAAAACATATTCAATTATTATTATAAAAAGTATGAGATCTCATTCATTTACTCATATTATAATTGTAATAATATAATATTGTTTTAAAATTTTTTAAACTTTTTAAATGTAAAATAAAAATTTTATTATTAAATTTTTATTTTAAAATTATGATTATATTTTAAATATAAATGATGATAAAATAATATATAGTTTAAAATATTATAATCTTTTCACAAATTTGAAATGGCGATCTTTTCAAATCAAATAATAATTTTGCTAAAAATATGAATTACAATAATATAATATTATTAAATAAAAATCTTAAAACCTTTATAATATTACATTTAAAAACATATAATATAGGCAAATTAATAATTATAGGTGCAATAATATAATATTATGTCTAAACACATATTTGATCATATTAAGTTTTTTATAAAAAATATAAATTAATAATTATAATAAAAAATTATGTACATCTCATTGTAATAATATAATATTATCTTTAAAAATATATTTTATATTTAAAATATAATCACAATTTTAAAATAAAAAATTTGATATTAAAATTTTATTTTATGTTAAAAAAAGTTAAAAAATCAAACATGTATCAATTTTTTATATAAATTACAACAACGTAATACTACATTTAAAGATATATTTGACTGTAAGATGAACAAATCAATGATTACCATAAAAATATGGGATATATGTCATTGATTTGTTCATAATATAAATTATAATAATATGATATTACTTAAAGAATCTTAATTTTTTTGAAACATAAAATACAAATTTTATTACTACATTTTATATTTTATAATTATGATTATAATTCAAATAGAAATATAAGTAAATAATATACAATTTAAAGCATTATAATTTCACAAATTTTAAATAACAATTTTTTCCAAATCAAATAATGTTAATTTTGATTTAGATACACATTAGAATTATATTTAATTTTTAAATATAAAATATGATAAATATAATTTGAAAGGAAAGTATTTTATAAAATACTGCGACGTTTTTCAAGATAATATCAATAATTTTTTTATACAAATATATACTTAAAAATATTATTAGATTATGAAAATGTTCACATCAAAAATTAAATTATTAACATAAAAAAATTAAATAATTTATAACGATAGATGATGAAAAATAATAATTAATAATGATAAATGACGATCAAGAACAATAAATGATAAATATTAATTGATGATCAATGATAAATAATTAATAATAATAAATAATAATAAATTTAGATAATAATAATGAAAAAAATTTTGATAAAAAATAAATAAAATAAATCTTTTGTATCATTAAAATATTCTTATATTATAAAAATATAAGTTATAATCTCACTGGCAGAAATATTTTAGAAAATATTACATTCTGGAACTCCGCCAAATAAAGGAAGTCGTCTTAAAAAGACCAATGTCATCCAATAAAATTGGATCCTTTAGCAAAGATTATTATCCGAAAAGTGTGTACCGTGTCCACTCGTGTTAGCGGGTGGGTTTTCCCCATTTTTTTTTTTTTAAATATTCCCAACAACCATACAATGGAAGAAATATTTATTTTGAGCTGGTAAACACAGAGACCACCCAAAAAAAAAAAAAAGTTGCCAAGATAAAGAACAAGTGAAGGGAAAGGAAATGTTTAGGGGCACGAGCGCAAGCAGAGTGGGAGGCTGTGCTTCAGTGTCTCATGTTGTTTCTGCATTTTGTTTGCCATCGAAGAATCTCTTAAGTTTGAGATTCACGTATCCCTTATCCATTTCTGGGATTGGGAGTGCCAGTATCAAATGGAACAGAAAGAAGGCCAATTATTCTAATCGATCTAGGATGTCAGCTTTTACAACGCGCGCATTAGCGCAGCCCCTCCAGAATGCTGACGAACTCATCGACTCTGTGGAGACATTTATTTTCGACTGTGACGGTATTCTCTCTTCATTAGCATTGCTTTCTGATTGTGCATTCTTTTTCTTATTTAAACTTAATTTGCAGGAGTTATATGGAAAGGAGATAGCTTGATAGGAGGAGTCCCTGAAACTCTTGACATGCTTCGCTCAAAGGTTTGTTTATTTTTCTCGTGGCCATTTACTCGCATGTGTAAATGTTTGCTATTCTCAGAATTATAAATTATTATTCTTCAATCACAATTGAAATAGCTACTAATTGCAGAAACTTTGAATCTTTTCGTTTTCCTATGCACGATATTTGACAACTGTTGATAAACTTATTTAGGGCAAAAGATTAGTTTTCGTTACAAACAACTCAACAAAGTCTAGGAAGCAGTATGGAAAGAAATTTGAGACACTCGGTTTGAGTGTCAGTGAGGTCTGTCCTCAATTCTTGCTCTTCTTTCAGGCTCTTGCTATGTTTGCCTAAAAATTGTTAATCGTACTCTTTTACTGTTGAGTTTTTCAGGAGGAAATTTTTGCATCATCTTTTGCAGCTGCTGCATATTTGAAATCTATCAATTTTCCGAAGGATAAGAAGGTATAAAACTCTTAGTTTTCACTTTTCACATGCTTGAAACTAACATTCACTATATATCACCAAAGCCACATATTTGCTCTCTGAGGTGATTGCCTTACCTAAAAAAATTAATCAAAATATAGAAATTGCATTTGGAGCCACATATTTTATATTCATGGAGGTTTAATTAGTTACGATACATGTTTGCTTTTGATTTATCAGTTCTCATACAACCATAACAGCTTTGATTTATCAATTCATAGCTTTGAAGCTGAATTACAAAAATAGGCTACAGTTCTTCTGATAAATCAAGAAAGTCAATAATTTTTTTTTAGTGAAACAGTAGAGGGAAGTGTGCTGCATCCTCTAGCATATCATTTTTCCCAGGATCATCTTTGTCTTCCTTTAACTTTTTTTTTTTTCCCCATAATTTCTTAGTGGATCTAGATGTCAAGTTCATTTCTGCCCATTTAGTTAGGCCCAAAATTAATTGAACTCTCGAGACTAAAATATGTCATGGCATCCCAGTAGTATTTCCTTTTAGCATCAGGTGCCCCGTCTGTTACTTCTTTGGTCAGAATGTCAAATATGCACTTATAACCACTGCTATGGTTATACTTGAAATCACTCAAATTTAAAACATATCTCTTTAGCCCTATGCCTTTTGCAAAGTTGCGCCTGTGAGAAGCACATTTTTTTTTTTTGCTAAAAAAGAGTAATGGACAGGCAAAGAGTGAGATTGGACAATACCTTGGGGGCATAAAGTGACAAATTTTGAACCTAAGGGGTTATGGCCAATGGGAAAAAACCTAATGGTCAAGTGGTTTTATGGATAATCACAGGGATTTAGTGAAGTTCACCCATAATAGCACTTAATGGTAGCAAGGTTCATGTGCAGCATAATTTTTCGGCAATATCGAAGGACTTTATCATCTTTTTATCTTCTTGTGCATTTTTGCTTATATGCAGTACTTGTAACAGTATCAGCTATTAAATGGATCAATGTAATAAAGGATTGATAGTTGGTCATGATTTAGGTTTATGTCATTGGAGAAGATGGCATCCTGAAGGAGCTTGAGCAAGCTGGATATCAGTACCTTGGAGGGCCAGTATGTATTAGATTCCAATAAGCAAAAGCTTTAGTATCTCTTCCGTTATATGCTTTCAAATCTGTACGATCAGTTGGCAGTGGGTGACATTGATTGATTTGAGTTGTTTGACTAATAATGGGTCGCTTATAAGTATCTCACAATCTAATGCATGGGTTCAAGAGAATCAGGCAAAGAAAAATAACAGGAACTATACAAGTCAGACAACATTAGTTTATTATTAGGCTTTATGAAATACTTATAGGCGATCACAAGCAAGTAGGAAATATAATCCTAATTCCTAAATAGATATTAAAAAGAGGGGGAAAAAATCTCCGTAATCATGATCATCGTTTTACATTGAATCCCTAAATAATATTTAGCAAACAATTTTAAAATGTAAATACATAAATTCTGTTGGCTAATAGTGTAAAGCCAATGTTGTTAGAACTTCAAAATATATATTTGATTTCATTAATTTGAAGAACCAAGAATCTGATTGTTGCATACAGGCTTTATTCTGTTTAGTACAATAATGTGGTGAAAGGACATTTGATCATTATAAACTAATTCTACCTGAAGAAAATAAATCATATATTTCCTCTTATTTCACAGCAATAAAAAAAAAAAAATACTGTAGCCTGTCCGAGATTTATTTGATGTGTGGTTGTTGATGCTGTAATAATAGTCATGCTTCTGTCATTCTAATGATCAGGATCGATTTGGATGCTAAAGATTAATAATGAACTTTGAATATGCATGTCATATGAATCTTTTCTTATTAGTATGGAGACATTCTATTTACTGCTCTCTCTTCTTGGTGCATATTATTCCTTCAGGAAGATGGTGAGAAAAAGATAGAACTGAAACCTGGGTTTTTGATGGAGCATGATAAGGATGTATGAACTTTCAGGCTTTTGTGATTATTAAAGCTTGCTTTTTGTAGCAAATTTTGTTTAGAATAATACGTAATTCCTATCAAAGAACTTCTTTATTATTAGGTTGGGGCTGTTGTTGTTGGATTTGATCGCTACGTCAACTACTACAAAATCCAGTAAGATATTAAACACTGACACAGACACCTACATGTATGCACACATGTAGAGACAAAGCTGTTACCTTTTCATTGATAGAAAGGAAAAAGGAGTTATGGTTGTTGCAACAGTATCCCTTTACTAATTTTTTTTTTTTTCATGCTGCAGCCAGTAAATAAAGTTTGGGTTCCTTACGAATTTGTACTTGCAAAACCCACATGATAACCACTATTTTTTTTATGGACAAAATGCATGCTTTAATAGTGTATATGTTGTACTCTGAGATTTGGATTGTTACAAGCAATGGTATTTGGCTACAGCAAAAGGCACCTCTCTGGGAAACCAGTCTTATCTGATATAATACTTATTTTAGTGTTCACTGTCTAGCCTTGTTCTGGTTAGCCGGAAAGAAACTGTGTACTGATTATTAAATATAACTGTTTCCTTTGTGATGAAAGATATGGAACACTCTGTATACGTGAAAACCCTGGATGTCTTTTCATTGCTACAAATCGAGATGCTGTTACTCATCTCACAGATGCTCAGGAATGGGCAGGTTGAACTTGAACCTTCTCCTCTCTTATTTTATTTACTTTTTTTTATGTTTATTATATGACACTCTTTTTTCATAGTCATTTTAAAATTTTATGTGAGAGCTAGTTTTCACGAAGAAAAGAGCAAACAAGGTGGGTCCAAGTACACAGACTAAATTACAGATAGAAGTTAGCGGGATAATTTTAAGGCTATATCTCAAACCTTGTTCGGCAGAAGTGTAGAATCTCAGTGTATGGATGGCCTATGTTTTCTTATATCATTAAATATGGTGGGTTGATTTGATTATGCAGTTACATATTGTTAGTAATGTAAATCATTGCTAAGTTTCGTTTGGCTAAACTTATTAATAGCTTATCTATTAAAATGAATACATAATTTTAAGAAGTGTTTGGATGAGCTTAGCTTCCTGCTTCCCTATAAGCTGTTTGAAGCATATTTTTATAAGTTTGTTCATGTAACTTGTCAAAAAATGCTATTTCAAAAGATAAAAGAGCTTAATTAGAAATTGTTTTTATAATAATTTAAGACACAAAGGTCCTTAATAAAATAAAAAAATTTCAATCATACCCCCAAAAAGATCAACAAGGAGCTCTTAATTTTCTTCCTCCTTGAAAATTTACAGAAAACTACTACAGTATCAGAAAATATAATAAAAGCACAGAATCATGAAAGCATTTGGAATTTCTACCTAATTTCATAAATAAAAAATTGTTTAGAATTATAACGTTACTTGCTCTATTTATTTTTTTTGTCTTTTCCAAATTTAATATTTGTATTTTTTTATATTAATTTTTTTAATAATTATATTTATTGTATAAATTCAGAGGATATTAACTATTTATAATATACACTTGTATAAATAATAACTAGATAAAATAATTACAGCATACAAATATATTTTTTTTATTGATTTAAAATTTCATAATAATAAGTATTTATCACTTTTTTTAATAATTTAAATAATTATAAGTACTTTAATAATTATACATCCAAATATATATTCAACAATTATAAGTAATGATCAAAATGTGTATCCAAAATAAATTAACTTATTTTAAATAGTATTTATAATATTAGAGTTTATAGAAAAGGTTCTTATCATATAAATTCATACTCAGGTTGTTTATTTAAACGGGACCTTAGTCTTCTACTTAAAAGCTTAAGCTTTTAGGAGACTTGGTTCTGGCCATGATAACATAGCCTGGTCAGAGTTCTGTACTGGTAAGGCCCACATTCTGATATAAATTCTGAATATTCTATCTGATGCGTCTTCCTACTGTCCACCCTTAAAACTGCAAAGAGCTTTCTTTTGTCTCGGGGTATGTTAATAATATAACCATTCTTGAGCTTCCACTTATTAGGATAGCTTTTAGGAGAGTTGGTTCTTGAGTCTTGACACTTATTATCTGAAGATTTGAATTCATTATTTATTTGAATGTATTTCATAGCCCCTGTAATGTCTGCTTGATTTCAGGCGGGGGATCTATGGTTGGTGCTATTAGTGGATCTACTCAACGTGAGCCACTAGTTGTTGGGAAACCTTCAACTTTTATGATGGACTACTTAGCAGACAAGTAAAATTTTCTAATATCATTTTTGTATAACCAATGTATGAATCCCCATTTATGGAATAATTAATCTGAATCGAGTGTTAGGCACGTGTTACATAGCTTATAAATGCTTTCCCTGCGCTTAAACAGCCATTTGGTGCTGCTGCATTGATGTTCAACCATACACTTAGTAATTATTGGTGGGTAATATAGTTTTGGAACCTTTCACTGTTGGGAGTCAAATATCCAGAAATCAAGCCTCTGTATATAATCAAAACAATACATCATGACAATGTAAAACTGACATTTAGCAAGTTCAGTGCAGAACTTGCAAATGGCAATGCGGAATTGAGAAGTTGGTAACTGGAGCATTATCTTGTTTGTTTTAAATAATTATCGAAGAAAATAATATGCTTGTATGAGGGATTGGTGGGGAAGGGATTACTATACTGTTGGGCAAGGTTCCTCTACACAGATCATTATATAATGTTTTCCTATTACTTTAAGTTTTTATTGAAGAGTTGATGAGCTGTCCTAATACTGCTGTTGTGATTTATTATAAAATGACAGATTTGGCATCCTGAAGTCACAAATATGTATGGTTGGAGACAGATTAGATACTGATATATTGTTTGGACAAAATGGTGGCTGCAAAACTCTCCTTGTCCTCTCAGGTGTGACCTCATTGGCAACGCTCAAGAGTCCTAACAACTCTATACAACCAGATTTCTATACCAACAAAATTTCTGATTTTCTTTCCCTGAAAGCTGCCGCTGTATGACCCTTCCTACCATAAATGCACTTGATGACATTATCCTCTGTCCCATGTGTTTTTGAGATTTAGCAAGTGGCTCGCTTTAATAACCCATGCCTGCAATGTTGACAAATCCATATTTGTAACTTTTACACGTCGCATGTAATGAATTAAGGAATAAAATTGTTGAGCGGAAATATTAACATCAATGTGGCGTACGTACTCTTACGTCATTTTATAACATTTTATGAAGTAAGTTTGTCATATAAACTATTGGATCTAAAATATCAACCATACAAATAATACGGGTAAAACTTCATATTCGTACAAAATTATTTGATATTCTAATAATTTGTAATAAATTATACTTTTCAAATATAAGAAAAAGTTGACCCTCAAAAGTAACCTCCAAAGTTGCACTCAAATTGACATTTTGGGCCTCTCATCTCATCCAATCTCATATTAGGCCTCCAGTTCTCCAATCAAGAGCAAATCACCTTGAATCGATTATGGCTCATTTGTTAAAATATAATTTGCCTCCAGAGTTTTCAAAATGTAGTATATAGAACTTTCCTTGCCGGCCAAGCCCCCGAAATTAATTTCTAAGATAGGACGAGCAAAAAGTTTTAAATCGTAATTAACTAACTGATTCTAACTGAATTTGGTTGGTTAGTTACACTTTATTTTGGTATATGGTAGTCACAGATCATTTTTAAAATAATTTTTCAGATTTTGGTTTAACACAAGTGGAATCTTCTTTAATTGTCTTAATCTGACATCGACTGTTATTCATTTTATTTCCTCTGTCTACTTGATCAGTTTGTCTATGCTTCCTTGTCTCATTGCCATAAATGAATCTGCGTCTTTTCTCATGAGTTCCATGTCTTAACAATTATGAATAACTAAGACAGAAGCTTTGATCTTCCTCGAGAGTGAGTGCTCAATTACCTCATCCCAAACACACAGAATTTATGTTTAAAAGTTTTTGTCTTTCTCATCTTCTTTTAAGTCCTATTTGACAGTATGCACATAAGCACACATAGGTTTGTGCCTATAATTTGATTTATGTTGAAAGAGTCTGAAAGTTTGATAAGGTAATAAATTTTAATTCATATTCATGAACCCAACAATGTTTGAACTTGAAAGTTTTTTTTTTTTTCATTGTAATTTGGTTTCTGGGGTTTTGAATTTGTTTGATCAGGTTGAGTTTTATGTTGTTATTGCATTTGCTGACATTTGAGGTTTTAACTGATGAATCTGCCATTTTTGTTTACAAATGAGCTCAATTGGACTTATTTTCATTAAAAAAATTAGAAGATTTTAAACCGACTAAAAGTAGCCTTAACTGATCTCAATCGTTGAATGCGGTTTACATCAGTTAGGCTAGGAGAGTCGGTCGATTTCTATTGATTTTAATCGGGTCCCGGGTAAATTCAGTTGGGTAAGATTGAGGCTCAAAATAGATACAACCCGACCGATGCCCACCTTTACTTTAAGATGCCATACAGTTGACAATGCTACATGCATCCATCACACAAAAAACTCACTTATTCGCAAAGAATGCAATCAAACATTGTTGCCAACGAACTCTGCTCTCTTCCAAAGCTACAGAATCAGGCTGGAGGATGTCGAGGATGAACAACTGCATATCTTCATCCTTGGCTTCATGACCTTGGTCCGGGTTTGAACTATTCCCATACCAACCCATCTCACATAATCTAGACATTTACAAAAAGAGCCAACAAAAACAACAGCAACGGAAAAGAAGGAGAATATGAGAAAAGGTAACTACTGTCTTATAGCCAAAAAGGAAAACTCAGAGAACTTTCGAAGAAGATGATGAAAGGCCAAAACTTTAGTGTTCAGGCGACAAAAGGTGTTTTTTTTTTTTTTGGAGCAAAGTCAAAGAAAGGAAAAAATAAATGAAAAGGCTAAGAGAAAACAAGAGATTATCAATAGGAAGCTTCGAAAACCTGGAAGGTAACATTTGTCATCAATGAAGTAGTTTGTTTCGCCGAAAACCAAAAAAGGGGAAGAAATACATTTAAGCTCCCTAAAGTAAGCATTTGTGTCACATAACACCCTAAACTTTCGCAAAAATTGAAAACTTCAATTCTTTTTTTTTTTTTAAAAAAGAAAAAACTGCAAAGCATCACGTAATCTTCAGGTGAGCAATCCTTAGTGCTTTAAGTGTAAAAAATTTCAAGCCATCTCTGATTAACTTTTCTTCTAAAGTAAGTCGCCATCTACTCTTTGGTGATTGTTGGTGCTAAAAAATTCAGAACGCAAGCATGTTGGTTGAAGCTCGACTACATGGAGGATGGTTTAGTTTTAATTATGAATTATAGACAAGTTATGAAAATGATAGCAGCTTATAGGGGATAGAAATGTGAGTTGTGTTTGTTAAATTTGGGATTGGCCTTATAAATTTGAGTGACCAAATAGAGAATGCAAATGGTGATAGGGATGATAACAATCAAAATGATGAGAAGGAAGATGGCAACAATCAAAATGGTGGGGATGATAAAAATCAATTTCAAAGGCAGAATGGTGCAGAAGGTGATGCAGGGAATGATATGCAGGAAAAGGAAAATGACAACCTTGAAGGGGTGACTTTGTCTAGATCTAATAATTATGCTGGTGACATTAATGGTGACCATGTTTTGATAATTATGGAGCCATGGATACTAGTAGGATATGAAGGCCTCGAAGATAATGACATTTTTGCACCAAAAGAGAAGAGTAAAATAGATATGGTAATTATTACCTTATCAATAAGCACAGTGAAAGACATTGCTCCAATAAGGATGACGAAGTGTGTTGCTAAGAAGAAGATAATTGAGAAAGGGAAAGAAACTGAGGACAAAAGCAGTGATGATAAGGAATTTGAGAGCAATCAAAAGGTGGTTGCAATTCAAGAAGTTAATGATATGGTGAATGATGCTCTTGATTTTTTAACTAATGAAGAATGACAATGAAGAAAGTGGTGACATAAGATCAAGGCTCCCTGAGTTTAACGAAGAAACTAATATGCAAAACCCCAGCCTTGTGGTTGGTATGGAGTTCAAGAATGCATAAGCTTTTAGGGAAGTAGTAGTTGAGTGGAATGCGAGAAAATGGTGTAACATTAGATGGATAAGGAATGAAAGGAAGAGGATGTTGGCAAAGTGTAGGAGAGAGGGTTGTGATTGGAAGATCTTTGCATACCAATGTAAGGGAAAACCATTTTGCAAATCAAAACATTCAACTCTACCCAGACATATCCACCAAAGTTTGAAAACACATTGGTCACTTCAACCTATATTTCCAAGAGATACTTTAACATTTCTAATAATCCTAATTGGAAACTGAAGTCTATGAAAAAGACAATGAAAAGTAGATGTGGGTAACATGAAGTTATATAGGGCAAAAAGAAAAGCTCTTGACAAGAATCAAGGTGATATTGGGGCCCAATACAACAAGTTTTCATATTATTGTGTAACAATTAAAAAGCATAATCTAAGCAATACTTGTACTCTTTTGGTAGACTCACCAAAAAGAGGACAGTTGCCACACTTTAAAGGTTATACATAAAGATTGAGGCATTAAAGAGGAGATTTTTGGTTGAATGTAGGAAGATCATAAGCCTTGATGGTTATTTCTTAAAGAGAGTATTTACTGGGTAAATGTTGAGTGCCATGGGAAGGGATGGGAATGATTATATCCTTTAACTTGGGCTATAGTTGAAATAAAGAATAAAAATAGTAGGAATTGGTTTATATAACGACTAGTAAATGTCTTGAGTAATCCAAAGACACTAAATTAACCTTCATCAGTGATTTAAAAAAAATATGGATTTTTGTTGTTTTACTTTTTTTTATTAATTGTTTGTAATCTATTCTTGAGTTTTTAAAGTTTGAACTTGCCTTTTTTTTTTCCATGGGGTACTGGATATCTTTAAGAATAAGTTACCAGGTGCTAACTACAGATATTGTGTCAAGCACTTATATAATAATGTGCATGCCAAGCACAAGGGGGCGGAGTTGAGGGATAGTTTAGAAGGCTACATATGCAAGTACCCTAAGAGAATTCAACAATTAGATGGAAAAGAATAGGAAATTGGGCTACAAAGCATACATATACTTGAATGATTTGGATCCAAAATGTTGGTCCATATCACATTTTAATCCAGAGTTGACATGTGATGTTCTAGTAAAAAAAGATAAATGAGTCATGGAATTCCATCCTTAAAATGTTTGCAGCCAAATGAAGCCAACTATGTCTTGAGAGAGATACACAAAGGGATTTGTAGAAGTCATATGGCAAGAACAATAATTGCATTAAAGGCCATTCGATCGAGATATTTTTAGCCTAAGATGAAAAAGGAATAATTGAGCTTGTATAAAGATGTGAAAAATGCCAAAAATACACCAAAGTTCAGTGGCAGCTAGCAACAAGACAAATGCCCATCATCGCCCCATGGCCATTTGATTAGTGGGGGATAGATCCATTGGGACCATTCCTAACTACTCCAAGTCAACTAAAGTATATGGTGGTGGTGGTCGACTACTTTACAAAATAGGTTGAAACAAAACCCGTCGCAACCACAACTTCAAACAATGTGTAAAAATTGGTTTGGAAAAATATCATCTGTAGGCAAAACTTTCTTAAAATGCTACTTTAGCATATGAGACTCACTAATAACTCCTTATAAGTACGGTCTTCCAATAGCAATTGTATTCAATAATAGGAAGCAATTTGCCTATGATGACTTTATAAATTTTTGCCAAAGGTACATTCATAACTAGACACTAATATCGAATAAGCACATGCCTCATTTATATTTAATTGGACATTGGGGATTAAACAAACGTTTACATCTATCGAGCACCCACAAACTAATGGGCAAACATAGCTAACAAATGGGATCATTCTCAAAGGACTAAGGAAAAGGTTAGATGAGGACAGAGAAAAATGGGCAAAAAACAACCAAGCCTTATGTGGTCCTATAAAATCACTACTCACTTTGCAACAAACGAAACTCCCTTCATGCTTGTGTATGGAAGTGAAGCCATGCTTTTGATCGAACTAGGGCAATATTTCGATCAGAAGGAGCAATATAAACAAGGAAAAAATGAGGAAAAAAAGAAAATAAAGGCTAGGCATGCTGCTGGAAGTAAGGGAAACTGCTCACCTCCACAACAAGAGATATGAAGGTAAGACAGCCAAAATCGCTAACAGAAAAATTAAGAAAAAAAAATTCACAAAAGGCATATTGGTCCTCCAATGTGTAGATAGACCACAGAAAGTATAGGCCAAAGGTAAGCTAGCAGCATCCTGGGATGGCCTTTTTAGGGTATGAAACAATTTGGCAAATGGTGTCTATTGCCTTGAAACTGTCTAGGGGAAACTCTTCCCCGTGTACGTGGAAAGTAACACACCTTAAATTGTATCATATGCAAATTTAGGCTTCAAATGGGCTATAGACCATGTAATAAAAAAAAAGGTGTAAGAAATGAAAAGTCTAAGCAGTTGCCTTAGCACTATAAGCCCAAGTAGCTCTTTCGGCACTATAAGCCTGAGCAGCTTCCTTGGCATTATAAGCCCAAGCAGTCCCCCTAGCAATATAGACCTTGGCAGCCTCTAGCATTATGCAAAATTGAGTAGTCCCCTTGGTGCTACCTAGATCTAAATGGCCTTTCTGAACATAAGGCCTAAAGTCAAAAGGACAGATTAATAGAGAATTAATATAAGGGCAAAAAGAAGCTCTCAATCCAAAAAACTAAAGAATGAATGAACAACCTACTAGAGGTCAAGGAAAGCAAAGACCACACTTGTTGAACATTGACAAAGCATGTTAAAAGAAAAATGAAAGAGGAAAATGACATAACAATAAAAGGCTCGTTGAAAGTCAAATTATAATAAAAATGGATACAAATAGAATATTTCATTGATAACGGTCAAGTGACTAGAAACATATTACAGTAGAAAAGGGGAAAACAGGCAAAGAAATACAAAAGATTATACCTTTTCAAGATCCTTCAAAATTTCCTCTAAATACCTATCCCTATCAATCTTCGAGATGTCAATAGTTAGGCCAGAATTGAAGTGCTTAGTCTGGTGAATAGCCTAGTCAAATCCACTATGAAACATAGGATAACTAAGATCTTCAACTTTTTGGATGTCATTGTGGAATTCCTTCTCCTTCACAATGAAGGCTGCTTAATTCTCTTCTCGAAGTCAGATAAGGAAAGAGTCAGAGTTGGAGACAAATTAATAGGATTGCTCAACCTTCCAGGCATGAAAAGGAAAAGGCATGAGGAGTTGAAGACCATTTTCAAAAGTCAAAAAGCACAATTAGAATGAGAAAGTAAAAAATTAAAACAATAGTGATGGCTGATTGAAAAGAGTAGGAAGAATGGGTAGAGCAAAAAGAAAGGAAGAATGGAGACTTAGGAAGATCAAAAGACAAGCAAAATTCATTGGCTTCTCTGGCAAGCTTTGATGAGAAACCAAGAAACTCACTAGGCAGAGGGTAGCATAGAAGTAAGAACCACCTCAATAGACTTGACTCAAACTATAGAAAAGAAAAAAGAAGTGGAAAGCCAGAAAAAATTGTAAAATGCAGAACTTACTTGCGAAAGGAGCCCTGATAGGTAGCCAAAAACACTGGAAATTTATTGAAAGAACATGGAGCACAATGACACAAAGAAAACCCAAAGCCTCAAATATGAAACACAAAAATATTTTTAAAAGAGTCCAAGCCAATATTTAAAAAGCGAAGGAAAAGGATCTAACGGCTAGAAAGGACTAGGATGAGTGGCCCAAATGACTATCTGATCATGACATAACTTCAACAAGTATCAAGATGCCTCGAGAAGGTAAAACAATCATGAACATTGATGGTAGTTAGTGGACAGTTGGCCAAGAGTATAAAGAGTCTTCAAATCATTCATTTGTTGTAATCGTCTAAAAGAAGGGGGCAAATGGCATAGTTTAAAATAGCTTGTTTGATTTATTGATGATCGACAATGATCGAATGATCCAATCATGGTGGGCAACCAAAGTCGCTAGGTGAACATAATTGTGGAGATATGGTGCTGAAGTTGTGGAGTGTGCCACGTATTGGTACTTAGCCTCTCTTGATAGTTGATATTTCTTCTGTTGTTTTTGTCTAGTTGTAGCCTATGTTTTCCCTTCTCTTTTGCATAAAACAAAAATGATACTCATTTTTTAACATTAACAAATGGAGTACTACTTATGTATAATTAGCTTTCATGAAATTAGGGAGGTATGAATTTTGCAAAAAATTGAAAATAATTGATGTGTTTTAAAAGATGTAAAAATAATTTATTTTTATTTAAAATATATGGAGAGAATTTAAAATTGACAAATTATTAAAAAATATGTAATTTTTTATTTTTTTTATAAGGATATCAAATAGCGTTGAATTGTCAATAGGTTATGTTGTGATGTAGTGTTGAATTTATTCACCAAAATGAATCATAGCATCATGATTTAGGTGATAAATAAAACTCACATGATTTCATTTCTGTAGAAAAAAAAAGCTCACATAGTTGATCAAAGGATACAACATTTATAATTTGTTGTTCTATTTAATGGGTGTAGATATGTTCATGGGCTTTGTTAGCCTAGGTTATCCTAACTATATATTTCTTAGTTTTGATGTTGAAAAATAATTTTAATCAAATCATTTACATTATTGTTTGACATTATACTTCTCTGTTTATTTTAATTTGTTTTACAGATTTCAAAGTATATATACAATTGAAGAGATCTGACATTAGAATTAAAAATTATTTTATTTTTACAAGATCTTTTGTAAATAAATTTAAAAGAAGTTTGATTCAAACAAATATTTTCAAAATGAGGTAGAAACAAAACCACTTGAAGAAAATAAGATTTTATAAAAGCTGTTTATATGAATTGATTTATGAAGAACAATTTTGAAAAATTTTTAAAACCAAAAGTTAGGATTTTTCTCTAAATCGATCCAAGAATCAATTCACAAACTAAAAGTTAGTTTTTCTGTTATAGATAATTATAGCAGTTATAAAAGTCCTAACTACCTTCTGTTTTCATAATTTTTATATGATTTTCTTTCTCCTTCAAGTGTGAAAATCTCAGAAAAAAGAGTTTAATTAAATTTCTCTACCTCACAAGATTTCCAGATCAAATTAACTAATTTTGAATTAAACATCTATTGAATTTATCTTAGGTGTTTGAGAATTGTTTCTCAAATTTTTTTTCTAGTATTGTATTTCTTACTTTACCTCCATCTTTTCTTATATTTTCTTTTAAGCATTCTAGGTTGATAGAAATCTTGTATAATTTAACAAGAGCCTATTTAATTTCTTGTGTTTATTTTTAGTTTTAGAAGAGCCTGGTTTAAATTCTTCTAGGTTAGGAAGATTCCTATAATTCTTGTATAAATTGGCATTTCAAGAGCCTATTTTTAATCTTAATAGTTTTGTTAAAGTGGTCTTCAAATTGAGGAATGATCCAATGGAGTAGACTTGAATTGTAATTTTAATTCAAGTTAAGCCATTTTAAAAACCCTATGCATTAAATCTTTATTTTTCTACTTTTGAATTTACTTTCTTGCTACATAATTGTTAAATTCTATAATCTACACTTAAATTGATTAATTCTCTTCAATTGTTCTTAGTACAAAGCACTTCTTTACAAAATCAAAGAGTATATAATAATAATCAAAGGAGTAAACAAATTCCCCTAAAAGAATAAGGGCAAGATCCAATTTCCACAGTTTATCTTTTAATATGAGACCTATCAGTTAGTGTCAGAGCTTTGGCTTTTGATACTTCTTTTCTTTGATAAGAATATGGGTCCTAATTTGACTATGTTTTTAGACTGTACATCTTTGAATAATCTACCTCCTTTTGACTCTGAGAATTTTGATTTTTGGAAATATAAAATCAAAATCTTTATTGAAGCTTTAGATGAGAACATGCTAGAAATTTTAGAAACAGGTTATGAATATCCTTAGATATCTGTTAATGGAATTCTAGAGGCAACATTTAAATTATTATGGAATGATAAAGAAGAAAGAAAACATCTTCTTGCCTCCAAGTTAAAATGGATTATTATTAGTACACTGTCTATTAATAAGTTTCCAAGAATTTCAGAGTGCAGAACAACAAAAGAGATTTTAGATACCTTGGAATGACTTACAAGTGCAGATTTAAAGTTGATTGCAAAAAGGAAGAACAACATTATATATGGCCAAGCATAATGAAAGTTCACAAGTTCTACAGTATCCTTCATTTTTTTATGGTTGCTATGTTAATGATTCTAATAGTGATTCCAGCAATCAAATAGATGATGTAAATGAAGATGATTCTGATGACTTGTATGAAGAGATTTATGAAGCTTTGGCTAAAGCCAATAAGGAAATGAAGAAATTAGAGAGTCAGAATGAAAATTTGCTGAAAAAGCTTGAGTAGATTGAAAAAAGAAATGTTAACTTGAATGTATTAGCTGAAAGATTAGTCAGTGAGACCAAAGCATATGAGCATTGTGAGTTTTATAAGTTAGAAATAGAGAAATTGAATAAGACTTTACAAGGTTTTGCTGAAAGCAATGAGAAACTGAATGGCATGTTAGAAAATCAGAAAAGTTCTCTAAATAAAAATGGCCTAGGATATAGACAACAACAATATAAAAAATTTAAGAGATGGAATCTTGCTTATATCACCTGCTATTATTGTAATCATAAAGGCCATCATATCAAAGATTTCCTATTTAGAAATGGAACATACTTGTTGAAATCAAATGAAAAATTTGTGTGGTTTCCAAAATTGTCTACTGTTGAAAAAGTTTCTGTTGAGACCACTAACAAGTTTGGACCCAAAACTTGCTGGGTACCAACTAAGCAAACTTAATCTTAGTTTTACAAGTCTCTGTGGGAGAAAAGAAAGCAACTCATGATGTAAAACAAAATTTGCACTCACCACAAGATAGACATTGATAAACCCCCCATATTCTTTAGTAAATTTCCTTTTTTTTTATATTTGATTTGTATATTACAATTACTAACTTAAGCATCGGAGATGTTGCTAAGTTTGTTTTGTAGGTACATGGAGAGAATTTCAGATTTCAAGTGATTTGAGATGCTAACTGGATGTTTGAGTAACTAGGAAAATGCCTAGAAAAACAAAAAGTTAGAAAAACTGAATTCAGAATCCTTGAATCGATTCCCATTCATCCAGGTTTTTTATGAGTTTTTGAACCGATTCCATAATCGATTCACTTCTCAAATTATAAACACTAACAACCAATTTTTCAATTGATTCACTGATTTTTCAAAGCTTTCAGGAAGACTTAAATTTTAAAATTTTTCTAAAAACTCCTGGATGAATCGATTCGTAGATTATCCACTCATATATGAATCGATTCAGTAATCAATTCCCTTATGAATTTCTTTAAACCCAAATTGATTCAGTAGTAAATTTTTGCTCTCTGAATCAATTCATGAATCAATTCGAGGCATGATACTATATATACCTGAATCAAAGTTGAACTTATTTCACAATATTTTCTTTGCCCTTCTAACCAAAACTCACTTGACCTTTCCTTATCAATAGGTTATGTCTAAACTTTTTTGCCAAATCTTTTACACAGAAACATTAGAAACATCATTTCTAAACTTTTTAATTGATTGATTTCACCAAAAATAGCCTAAATCAAAAAGCCCCAAAACCCAAAAAATCGTAAGTGCTAAAAACTTCACTCTTCTCACAATCTCATCACAAATGGTAAAACGGGTCAAACTTACAACAAAGCGCAAGGACAAATCACTGATGAAAGCTACTTAACCAACAAATGAAGAATCACTATTCTAGTCCTCTATTGAATATGTTGACTATCTCTTTTTAGGAAATAGAAAAGTTGAACCATTAAAATGTTTCAATGATTAATTGCTGAAAACAACCCATTTGCCTGAACTATTAGTAAAGTATAGGCTAGAAAAATTTTTGACCTTTAAAGGAACTGTATATCCTAGGTTAGTAAAAATGTTCTATGCTAATCTCACTGATGCTGATAGAAAATTATCTTATTATATGATGCATAAACTTATGGTCATTGATTCTGAACTACTTGCTAATGAATTTGTATGGATAATACAATGCCAAAGCTTACTGTAGGATCCTTTCTTGATTATAGTAAGGAACTAGCTATTAGAATGCTATTTCCCTACTTCACCCAAAAAGATGATAGTGGGAAATTGCTTATAACTAGCTTGTTTCCTAAAGACAGGATCCTACACTGTACTCTGTGCAAAATAATTCTGTTAAGGATCACTAGTTTTACTCAAATTATGGAAGATGATTTATTTTTAATGTGGATTATCAAAAACAAAATAGATTTCAATTTTTCATATTTCATTTTGAAATACATAGGTGAATGTTCCAAGAGAACAAATATTGGTTGTCTTCCATATGACATGATCCTTACACCCTTCTTTACCAAATTCAAAATAAAATTTTTTGATGAAATTTTGTTCGCGCCACTGAATGCAACCGTAATGATTACTACATCACATTTACACAAAATAGGTTTTTTTTTTAAAAAAGAAACAAGGGAAATGGACCAAAGAAAGATCTAGACCTACTCAACCATCTAGAGAAATTTCAAGCTCAGTTGGAATTTCTACTGAAGTTGAAGCCAGGATAATTGAAATGATAGAAAGAATGCACAAACACATATATGATCAAACAAATAAAATATCTAATGCTCAAGAAATGTGGTTTAACCTTATGGAAGAAAGAATGTCTCATATAGAACAAGAAAGTTGTAGAACAGACAATGAGATCAGCCAACAGCTCAAATCATTTGATGTTCAAATTCAAGAAATCAGACTGAGACTACAACAATAGGATGAAGATGCAGAGCTTCAGAAGATAGATTCACCTCTTGTAGAGTAGTTGTATTTGTGCTTGCTTTATTATCTGATATTTATATCCCATAGTCCCATTTGCCCCTTATTTTATCTTATTATGCTTTTTAGACTATGTTTTAATATTGTGATGTAATTTGACTTTGTTTGTTATTTTCATGGATATTGCATTCAGATTTTATGTTGATATTTTGGATATTTTTGGATATTTTCATTATTTGTGATTACTGAAATTTATACAGGTTTTTGCACATTTATAATGGATATTATATATCTTTTATGAATATTACATCTTGATTTAGATTTTATTTTTATATTTTAATTTAGGTTGGTATATGATTTTAATTCTGAAAGTTGACATATAAATATTAATATTATATTTTGGCACATATTTTTGATATTATGCATTATTCCTTTTTGATTTGCCAAAAGGAGGAGAAATATAGAATTTTCAGTAAAATCCCATAAATTTTAGATATTATTTTCAAACTAATTTTTTTTAATAAGATATTATTTTCAATCAAAAAGGGGGAGAAAATTTCAATAAGGGGAGAAAAATTTCAAAAAATGAGAAAAGTTAAAAATTGATAAATTTCAAATTTTTTTTAATAAAGTTTACTATTTTTGATTTTACTTTGAAATTAATCTAAAATTATTTGTCACTATCAAAAAGGGGGAGATTGATAGCCTAGGTTACCCTAGCTATATATTTCTTGGTTTTGATGTTAAAAAATAATTTTAATCAAATCATTTACATTACTATTTGACATTATGTATCTCTATTTATTTTAATTTGTTTTGCAGGTTTCAAAGTATATATATGATTTGAGAGATCTCACATTAGAATTAGGAATTATTTTATTTTTATAAGATCTTTTGTAAATGAATTAAAAAGAAGTTTGATTCAAACAAATATTTTCAAAATGAGATAACAAAACCACTTGAAGAAAACAAGATTTTATAAAAATTGTTTTTCATATTACGAATCGATTTATCAATCGATTCATGTTCAAAAATCTATATGAATCAATTCATCAATAGATTTATGAAGAACAGTTTTGAAAAATTTTTAAAATTGAAAGTTGGGATTTTTCTCTGAATTGGTTCACAAAGAAAAAGTTAGTTTTTCTGTTACAGATGGTTACATCAATTATAAAAGTCCTAACTACCTCCAGTTTGTCATAGCTTTTACATGATTTTCTTTCTCCTTCAAGTCCAAAAATCTCAGAGAAAAGAGCTTAATCAGATTTCTCTACCACACAAGATTTCTAGATCAAATTAACTGATTTTGAATCAAACATTTGCTGAATTCATCATAGCTATTTGAGAATTGTTTCTTGAATCTTTTTCTGGTACTATATTTCTTACTTTACTTTTATCTTTTCTTATATTTTCTTTTAAGCTTTTTAAGTTGATAGAAATCTTGTAGAGGTTAGCAAGAGTCTGTTTAATTTATTGTGTTTGTTTTTAGGTTTAGAAGAGCCTAGTTTAAATTCTTCTAGGTTAGCAAGATTTTTGTAATTCTTGTGTAAATTAGCATTTCAAGAGCCTGCTTTTAATCCTGATAGTTTTGTTAATAAAGTGGTCTTCGGATAGATGAATGATCCAGTGTAGTAGACTTGAATTGCAATTTCAACTCAAGTTGAACCATTTTAAAAATCCTATGCATTAAATCTTTATTTTTCTACTTTTGAATTTACTTTCTTACTACATAATTGTTAAATTATATAATTTGCACTTAAACTGATTAATTCTCTTCAACTGTTCTTAGTACAAAGTAATTCTTTACAAAATCAAAGAGTTTATAATAATAATCAAAGGAGTAAACAAATTCTCCTAAAGGAATAAGGGCAAGATCTAATTTTCTTAGTTTATCTTTTCATATGGGACCTATTAGGCTTGAAGGCCTAGGGATTTATTAGACTTAGTCCAATAGGCAATTGATTCAATCTATTATATTGGGTCATGAACTCAAGCCCATCAACCTAGATACATTGTGGACTAAGTCCAAGTTTGACTCAGGTTAAGTCTAAACTTAAATCATAATTAAATTTATTAAAATTTCTATTAGATTGTCATTAACAATTCAAGATCAATTAATTTAATATTTCAAATATTATTTTAAATAATTTATTGTAATATATTGTGTATGTAAGTATTAAAAAAAAAGGAACATAATGTGTAATTGTAAGAATTTTAATCATTTCAAATATTAATTTTATTAGTTTTAGAAAGAGTTTTAATTCATTTAATGTAGGAATATTCAAGATAAATTGTTTTATTCACTTAATGTAGATAAATTTAAGATACATGATTCTATTCACTTAATGCAAAATTCTAAATGAATGGTGTTAATGTTATAAATGAAATTAGTTTTAATGACTATAAATAATGGATTTGATGCTTGAATGTGGGTAAAGATACATGAATAGGATGTAAGTCATTGTGGTTAGTGGTACACCAACATTGGAGGCTAAAGGTCTTGAACTTTCTTATAAATATCTCAATTTGTCCTACAAGTGAGCTATGCAAAGATATTGCTTAGTTGAAAGTAGTAAGCCAATCAATTATAGAAAATTTTTATATTAATATTATTTTTTTATCTCTTGACTTATATGAAGGACTAGATACTTCACATATATGGAAAAAAACTCATAACATGTGAAGAAAGTTCAAGACCTTTGAAGATGATTTGTGACCTTTAAGAAAAAATTTGAGACTTATGGAGAAGATTTATGACTTAAGATGAGATTTGTATTTTATAAGGATTAAGAAGAAATTTTATCCTAAATGAGGTCCTATTAACATGAAAGTCATATTTCTATGGCAACATCCAATAACTTTTTATGATTATTTTCTTTATTTTATATTATATGAGGATCTAATTTTTTTTTTTATAAGTGATTGAGCCTTTATATGATATATGATTCTTGTATAATCTTGAAGGATATAATATTGTGTTAATTTTTCCTTTGTTAATCACTTATGATGTTGTTTGTTCTAAATTGCAAAATCCCTAATGGGTAAGCAATTATTGTTTTTATTATTGATTACATATTTGTTTTTATATTGTGTAGTAATTTTATTATTGTTTCATATTTCGCTCAATCCTTAACAAATAATGTTGATATATGAGCATTTTGATTTTATATTGTCTAATTTTTTTTTGTTGTTTCATGTTCTGCAAAATCCCCAACGGGACAATATAGATATATGTGTATTTTAATAGTTTAGTAATTTTATTATTGTTTTATATTTCAAAAAATCCTCATCGAGTAATACAGATATATATCTTTTGATAATTCTTATAAATCCCCAATGGGTAAGTGGAAATTATTAAGTTTTCTAAAAATTTGCTTTTCTTTATCACAAATCCCAACAAGTTAGTAATTGTTTTGAAGTAATATGAATTAGGAATCTTTTTTCCTATGCCTAGTGGTGGACCTGTGTTTGTTGAACTTCTCCAACTCAATGTATTAGATGGTACTAACTTTGTGGATTAGAAATAAAGAGTTAATATGCTTTTGACCTTACATAATTGTAAGAATATTATTTGTGTGGAATGTGCACCTATCGTTCTTTAACCAATGGCTAATAAGAATGATGTGGTTGATGACAATTAATAGTACGAAATGGACTTGAAGAGTTATAATAATTGGAAAAATGGTTATTGACATTCTTAATTCTAATGATGAAATTAGATTTTTTTTAATTGAGAAAGTGTGAGCCATAGAATTGATCCTTTAACCTCTAAATTGAAGAAGATCTAACACTATATTAAATGATAGTGATCTTAGTAAAACTTTTCATATGACTAATTTCTAACCACAAAATAAATTTTAGGTAATTGGAGGCTAAATAAAAAAAAAGGGATTTGATTCTCGTAAATAATTTGTAAAAAAGATTCACTAGATCAAAATGTGTAGAAAGATTGATATGAGAAAATATGTGAATGAATATGTTATTATAGATGATAAGGAGTTTTAAGTTTTGTGGTAAATTTATATATAAGAAAATTATAGTCTCCTTTATCATGAAATATATGTTAAATTTATATTAGTTGAGTCTTGTTAGAGAAATTGACCATCTTATTTGTAAGTTTGATCTCTAAAAAGATAGAAGAGTTGTGGAAAATGGAGCAGATTATCAAATATGAGCTTTTAATTAATAATTAAAATCAAATAAGAGTTTTCATAAAAAATGAGATGATATCTCAATTTCAAAATTATATGAATTTCAATTTTAAAAGCATAAGATGACTATTGCATAGTAAATATACTTTCAATGTAATAAGTCTGGCTATATTATAATGGATTATTGAATAAAAAGAAGAAGAATAAAATAAAGTCTAGGTGAAATGAGTCTTTTCTTTTAAAGTGTTATGTTTGCTATGTTGAGCCCTTTAGTTGTTAGGATGATACAAGAGTTATACTTTATGTATTTATTGATTTTCGTATGTTCAGAAAATCAAAGAAATTGATACTGGATAAAGTTACATTTATATGGGCAATGATGATAAAATTCTTTTGAATGACTTAGAACTTATGAGTTAAAGTTGAAATATAATAAAGTCTTTCCTTATAAAAATTGTCTTTATTGATTAGAAAAAAAAGTTTTGTTTCTTGCTTGTTAAAAGAAAATTGGATATTCATTGGAGATAAAAGTTTGTACTAAAAGGATTTAGAAACTTGAAAATATATCAAGTTAATTTATAGGAAAATCTTGTGAGTGAATTTTTTAATATCCAAATCAATGAACTTTATTTCTTTAATATTTGTTTTGATCATAATGGTAAGGATATTGATTAATGATAGATTGCTAAAAATGTCAAGAAAAAGGAATTTGCAATTTGTGAAAGTTGTTTGCAAAAAAAAAAAAAAGACTAAGTTTCCTTTCCCTTCAAAGGTTGATAAAAGTAGAAAAAATAAAATTGATATAATCCAGTAGAATATTGATGGTTATATGAGTGTGTACAACAAAAATGGTCAATCTTATTTTATTATATTTATTAATGATTTTCAAGATTTGAAAAGTTATATTTTTTACATAATATGAGTGAAGCAATAAAGATATCTAAGTATTAAGCAAATTAAGTTAGAAGTGGTGAATACCATTGGTAGAAAGGTCAAGATTTTTTTTTAAATGAAAGTAAATATTAATTTGATTTGTTTGATGATTTTATAATAAGAATGATATTGTTCATTTTCTTATTAGGTCACATATACTTGAATAGAATGGTGATGCTAAAGGGTGAAGTATGACCTTGTTGAAAATTGTCAACCTAGCCAGCCAGACTACCTTTTGTTTTGATGATAAAAACAATTTTGATCACATCATATTATGATTATGTGCGATAACATTTGTTGAATGTATGAAGGTATCAAAGTTCATCAAGATTCTACAAAAGATGTACATTATATTTAAGATTTTATTTTGATTTTTATAGGATCTCTTGTAAGTGAATTTTTCACAATTTAGCTCCAATTATTTTTGCTTAAAATATTTTTCAAAATAAGGTAGAAATATGATTATGAAATGAGATTATTTTAAGAAGTTTTCATATCACCATTTCATTTGTTCTTCATTTGGTAAAAATCATTTTTCACTCTGTGAATTGAGTCACGAATCGATTAAGATAAGAACATATGAAACAATGCTTGAAAATTGGACTTATCGAAAGTTTAGAAAAACCTGTGAATCGATTCACAAATCGATTCATGAATTGATTCAATCAAAAAGACAGTCTTCTATGAATTAATTCACAAATCAACTTTGAATCGATTCACGAATTAATTTGGTTAAGTTATAAGCTATCTAAAATCACTTACGGATCGATTCACTAACAGAAAGTTAGTTATTTATTACAGTCTGTTACGTCTATTCTATATATACCTTTTTCACCTCATTCCATTTCATAACTGCACCTAACTGATTTAGAGGAGTGCGAAAAACCTCTCTCTCATCTCTTCTACCATTATATCTTTGATTTGGATTGATTCAAAGATTTTGGAGCTTTCTTGTTGAAGATTCACATAGTTCTATTTGAGATTTTCATCTTAACTTTGGTTTCATATTCTTAACTTTTCTCTTTATTTTCTTTACCATTTTTGGTGTTAGAAATCTTACTCTAGGTTTGGGCTCTTATGATTGTTTTAGGTTTGGAAGAGTTCAGTTTAATTCTTCTAGATTAGCAAGAAGCCTATAAAGTCTTGTGTTGTAAAACTGACAATTCAAGAGCCCAGTAAAATCCTGATTTTTTTTTTGATTAATTGAAATGGTGATCCAATTGAAGATTATCTAGTGGAGTAGACTTGAATTGTGGTTTTAATTTAAGTTGAACCACTTAAAAACTCTAGTGTTTCCTATTTACATTTTTGCACTCTTATTTTTTGGTTTTTGCAATATTGTTTACTGCATTACTGCATTATTATTACTGTTATATTGTTAATTTATTTTGTGAGTTAATTCATCTTAATCTTAAACAAATTTGTTGCAATAATTGTTTGTATCATCTTTCTCTTGAATTTGTCAAAGAAACTAATATAATTGTGCAACTCATTAAAAAGAATCCAAAAAATAGATCCAATAATCTAAAGAGCAAGATCCAATTTTTGTGAGACCTCATAAAAATGATAAGGCCTATATTGGCTCTTGTTAACCTTTTTACTACTTTTTGGATGAGTTTTCCTTATTATTGTTCATATTCTAAATTAAATTCCTTCTAAGTCTAGAAAGGAGACTAGATTATGAACTTTGGATTAGTAGGTAATATAAGTTGAAATTATATGAAAGTTCAGGGGTTATGTTGCTCATGTCATTATATCTAATCCTACTAAAAAATAAACTTGTAGCAAAATAAAAAAAATGATTATTTATTGGTTATTCATAGTAGTTAAAAGGATTTAGGTTGTTTGATCCAAAAGATAAGATAATTGTTGAGAGTATGGATGTGAGATTTGAAAAAAAAAATTTTTGATTACAATAAAAATTCTCCAAGAGAAGCCATTCTTGAGGAAATTATGAGTCAATTTGTAGTTCCTCAAAGAGTAGTTAAATAAAGAGAAGTGTTTACTCCTAAAAGAAAAGGTTATCAATAAGCTATGAGGAAAGTGAAGGAGTGATTAGTTTATATCCTAATCAAGCCTCTAGATAATAGAATCTTGTATCCCAAGAAGTTATTGATGCATATGATTTTGTTTAATATTATGAGAATTATTGAGTATATAGGAAAATAATAGGAGTCAAAATTTCTATTTTGATTCTCTAAGTAGACAATATTCTTTTGGCTCACAAAGATGTGTTTTTTCATATGAAGATAAAAAAGTTGACCTTTTCATGATTAATATAAAATATCTAGATGAAACCTCAAATATTTTTAGTATCAAAATTATTAGAAGAGATAGCACAAAAGAGACTTAGTTTGTCTTAGAAAATTTATACATATTCTTTTGTATTGGTTTAAAATGGATTATTGATATGATGGTTATATTCTTTATAACTTGTCAAATAAGTTATAAAGAATTGTCTTGTTATTTCTTAAGATAGGCTTGTGGAGCCTTATTCCTATATACTTCTACCATGATACTTCTTAAAATAGACTTAATGAAACTTTGTTTCCATATGCTTCTGGTTGAAGAAGTTTTGTATGGGCTTTAATGTTTATTAGGTAATGAATACAATTTATGCACATTTTATATGCTTTCTATACCTAATTTTTTGTCATAATTTTGTGTTGAATTGGATACTCATGATTGGTTTCTTGATTTGGTCAATTTTGGAAATTATATGGATTAATTTAGTAATCTGATACTATTTCAAGTTTTTAGATGTGTCTGGATTTTTGAACTTCAATTTTTGGATATTCTTATGTCTTTAAAAAGCTAAGAGAAAGATCTATAAATGTTATCAAGAGTCCTAAGCCTAGTTCAATTATTTAAAGGGTCAAATTTAGCCTAGAAGATGAAATAGTGTGCTAACCTATTGACCCAAAACTAGTCTTGGTATTTTTATTATTTATAAACCGCTATACATCAATTTGGTAAAAATCGAAGCCCATTAGATAGCTAAGATCCACCTCGATAACTTTCATGCATGCTCAAGGTCAAAATTCACCATTTTAATTAAGTTATAAGGTTGTGAATCTAAGTGACAAATTTTGTTATAAGTTGGACTTTTGTACAAAACTATTTCAATTTTCAACCCATAAGTTAAGATAGAAATTAAATTTTTAGGCAAATTTAGATCCATTGGGTTGTTAGAGATAGAACTACAATATCTATGAAGAGACCCAAGTCCAATTGTATTTCCATCTAACCTTAATTAGCAGCCAACGTGAGAGGAGAGGTGTAGAGTATAAAAACAAGAATTTAGTAGTCTTTTAGAAATCTTTTCATTTCTCTCATTTTCATAATAAAGAAAGATCTCTCCTAAGGCAAGAACACTAGTCCCTTTTAGGTATTCTCTTTTTTTATTTTTGTTTTTATTTTCTTTTGTAATGTGTAGCTAATTTTTCTTTCAATATAAGAGAAATTCTACTCAATTTTCTTGTTGATTATGAGATTTGTTTCTATTATTAATTTATTTTCAATTTGATTTTCTTGTTTCTCAAGTTTAATGGAATTAACTGGTTTGAATGATTAATTAATATGTTCAATTAATTGTCTCTTGTAATTAACTACTAGTTAAACCTTTGTAATCAAAGTTGTTTATTGTTATTTAACTTGAGTAACAATATGATTTTTGATTGTGCACTAGTGGTGATCAATTATTCCAAAAAAATATAGGGTGATTGATGAATATGTTAGTGGGGTGAATTTGTGAATCAGACATGGTCTTTTCTAGTTCTTAATGCTATTGTTAAATTGATTGGATGATGGGCTTTGATTAATTCAACAATAAGGGTTAATTCAGATGCTAGGTAATAACAAAATAGTTTACTCATTTAATTGTCCTCTCACTAAGCTTTTTAAGGTCCAAACTTACTTGTTTCAGCTGTGTTCTTAGATATTTATGGTGTGGTGTCAATTGGCATCATTAGAGAAAATTCTGTAGTATTTGGCTTTGTTGAGTAGTTTCTATATTCTGGCTCTAACTTAAGCTACGATTGTCCAATTAAGGTGATTCTTATCTTGTAGGAAAACTAAGACATAGCTCTACAACTTTCATAAAGATCTCCAAGGTTGAATCTTGTAATTGGATATCTGAAATTGCAGCTAAAGTAAAAACTAGAATGCTGTGTCAGTCTGTCTCATGCAGCCCGACCTTTGAGCACTCATCAAGCAATATATGGAGTTATAGAATTCCAATTGAGGTCAAACTAAGCCCAAATGGAAGCTAAGACTCAAGGCTACATCTTTCATGAAGATTTCCAGACCTGAATCTATCATTTTGGGCATGCAAATAGAGATACAAATTAGAGACAAAATGCTGATGAGATGGGTCTCAACAGAATTGGATTTTTAGGCCCCAATTGACATGCAACTTAAGCCCAATGGACTATCCCTTGCACCAACTCCACACTCAACCAGCTAGAAGTCATTAAGTCAGTAAAAAATCAAAGAATGCAGTCTGCAATGGCATAGTACATGCAAAGGGAGTGGCAGCAAGCAAATTAGACTATACCAGCTCATCATGATTGCCTATTCCACCAACCAGCAGCTAGCTTCTCTTTTCCCAGGCTAAGTACTCTTTTAGTGGAGTTTTTAGTTAAGTTTTTAGTTTAGTTTTTTAGAGAGTTTTCAAAGTGTAGAGAGCAAGCTTTTGTTCTTCTCTTTTCTGTAGCTTTCTACCTTCCATGGAAGGCTAAACATTTGTAATTAGTCTAAGGGATTGACAGCTTGAAGATTAATGTAGAGATCACCTTGCAATTCAATTGTTTGTCATTTCTTCTCCTTTCCTCTCTATTTTATTTAGAATTTTGAATTGAATGGATTCATTTGATTTAGATTTTGATATGATTATTGCTTAATAATTACTTGTAGAAAGAGGATGGTAGAAACCAAGCAATACATTAAGCTTTTGATGGATTGTTTGCTAGCTGAGTTCTACATAAGACTCATTAATCATTTCAAGTCTTCTTGTTATGATTTAAGGCCAGAAAAATATAATTGACAATTGGATGAACATTTAGTGATTAAGGATATATTAATCTCAAGCTTAGTTGATCCCTTTGGGCTGGTTGGTTTACTTACTCTTGTTTACATTCTGCATTGTAGTTTACTGGTTAGAATAGATACTACCAACCCCCTCATTTCTATCTCTTAATCTGATTGATATCATCCAAATAATCAAAGGGCTTGACTCGGTGTTGCCTATACTATAAGTACTTAAGGTAGCTTAGTTTATAAATTTTTAATCTGATTGGTCTCGACAGCCACATCAAGATTTTGGCACTGTTGTCAGGGGTCATTCTGATTTTATCAATATCATTGGGAGTATATTTATGTGCTAACCATCACTAACACTTGTTTTGTATATCTGTTTCCCCTATTTCCTCTGTTTCAGTTTGTTTTTCACTTACAGTAGCACTGCTCCTTGCTAAACCAACCATGTCTGATTAAGCTAATTTTTGGTGGGTTGATAGAAGACATCATCTTGATCAAGGCTCATGGTATTACCATGAGAAACCACCTAGTTTGGCCAAATTTCATTATTTAGACCATTTTTTTAATTTTTTAAGATTTTTTATTTTATTTTTAGGTTCCCCTTAAGTGTAGTTTTCATGCTGTGGTGGTCCCATAATTTTTAAAAATGTGTAGATAAAGTAATTAGTGTTGGTTTGAGTGATTTTTACCTTTGTTGTCGTGTTTCTGTGTTTTCAGTTTTCTTCTACTTCTTTTAGCCTATTATGTGTAATGTATGTGTAGCGTATGATCACTAGATCTTCTTCCTATCATAATCTTTTGGAGCTAGATCCTGAGATAGATAGAACTTTGAAATTGATTAAAAAGACTAGGAGAAGATTAGTTGATCAATTTGATAATTC
>JANHAO010000193.1:0-48866 GCA_026873985.1 Saraca asoca
ATTAGACCTTGAAAGAGGCTAGTAATTAACTTAGGCTAAACCATCCTCAATTATCTAAGTAATTATAATAGGAAAGATTTTAATTATTCGTTAAAGACCATAAGTGTGGTGAAACCCCTATCCTAGGCTTTTATAATTGAACTCTGCTTATTAATAAATTGCTACTCTTTCATTAGTTTTCCTTAATATCTTTAATACTCTTTATTGATTTAGACAACTAACATTGCAAACTCTAGTAGTTGATAGCAAGATCCCTATGGGATTCAACTTGTACTTACCGGTGTCTACTATAACTACACCGTGTGCTTGTGGAAAACACACATCAATTCATGAATTGATTCATGTTAAGTATCTGTAAAAATGTATTTGAATCGATTACTGAAGAAAAGTTTTTGAAAATGTTTTTACCAAAACATTAGAAAATATTCTAAATCGTTTAGGCAATGGATTCATGATCTTTGTACATAAAATGGTAAATCGATTTATGCATTGATTCGGTCATGAACTTATTCATGATATTCATAAACGAATCGATTCACAAATCAATTCATTAGTTGGTAACTGCTATGAATCGATTTATGAATGGATTTAAGATTAAAAAGTTAGTTATTTTTCAAAAGTCGGTAATCACACTCTATAAATAACCTTCACGTCATTTTAATAGATAACAATTTTTAGTTTCTCATAACTTCAAAGCATGAAAATAGAGAGAAAAACTTGAGCCTTAACTGATCTAATTCTACCTATCCAAATCACATTTGATTAAAGATCTTGGATCAAAATGTGAAGATTACATAGCTAGATAATTAAGATTTCCATCTTAATTATGGTATCATATTCCTTTACCTTACTTCTTGATTTCTTTTCAGATTTCTAGGTTGATAGAAATTGAAGATACAAAGGAAGAGGTTGATCTCCCCTTTGCATCTTCTTTGGTTATAAGGTTAATTATAGTTAGTTGTATTGAATTCTTTGAATGTCTTTAGGTTATGAGATTGATCATAGCCTGTTGAGATAAAAGAATTTTTGTATCTAGGTTAGCAAGAGCCTAGTTAAATCTTGTGTTCTCAGTTTGTAAGAGCCCAATTAAAATCTTGTGTTGTAATAAGTTAGCAAGAGGCCTAGAAAGTCTTGTGTTCTAAACTGGTGTGTAGGAGCTCAGTTAATTCTTATGGTTATATTAAAATTGGTCATCCAGTTGAGGATTGATCCAGTGGATGTAGACTTCATCTGCGGTTTCAGGTGAAATTGAACCGCTTTAAAAATCCTTGTCTTGATTATTCTTTACTGCACTTTTATAATTTTGCACATTTCTCTTTCTGTATTTATATTCTGTAAGGCTATTTTGTTTCTACTATTTTGGTTAAACTATAATTAACTGTTTCAATATTTTAGAAATTCTATATATCTTATATTTGATTGAATTGCTTCACATCTAATCAGTATCCTCAATTCAATCCTAATTATTCAATTAAGTTCTTGATTATCCAACAAGCTTCCAAAGACAATTTCTTTAAAGACTTCTACTTTACAAATAAAAAAGAATCCAATCTATTTCAAAAGAGTGTATATATTTTACATTTGTAAAAAGGGCAAAATTTATATTTTTAGGCCCAACAATTGGTATCAGAGCTTCTGGCACTTGATACTCTTTATTTTCTAAAGGGATTATGGATTCTAGCTTTACATTGTTACCTGAATGTTCTTCTTTATATAAACCCCCTGATTTTAATGGACATCACTATACTTAATGGAAGTAAAAAATTAGAGACTTTATTGAAGCTACTGATATAGACATGTGGAAAATTGTAGAGGATGAATATAATCCACCTAAAACACTAGTTAAAGGGATTCCATAGCCCAAACCTAAGTCACTATAGACTGAAGAGGAGAGGAAAAGACACCTTCAAAGTTAAATGGATTATCTCTAACTCCCTTTCCCCAATGAATATGAAAGGATTTCTAATTATACTACTCCTAAACAGATTTGGGACACTTTAGAAGTAGCACATATAGGAACTATATAGGTTAAGACATCTAAAGTACATGTTTTAGGTTCTGAATATGAAATGTTTAAAATGGAAAAAGATGAATCAATTAGAGACCTTATCCTAGAATTCACTTCTATTACTAACCATTTGATGTTACTTGGAAGAACCTTTGACAATGTAGATTTAGTGCATAAAATTTTGAGATTTTTTACTGAAGAATGACAACCAAAGGTGACTACCATAAAGGAATCACTCAAGATGGGTATGCAAACCATTCAAGAGCTCTATAGAAATCTAGAAAAGTATGAGCTAGAATTGAAAAGATATAAGAAAAATGGTGATGACAAAAGGAAGAAAAGTCTAGCACTTAAAGCTACAAAGATATCTAAAGATATTGAATCAGATAGTAGTGAAAGTGAAAATGAAGAAGTTGATTTAGTCTCATTAAGCAAAAACTTGTAGAAAATGGTCAAAGAAAAGAGAAAAAAATGCTGCTATAAGAAGAAATCAGAATAAAAAGGAACAAGAAAATTTTTCTTATATATCAACATGTTCTTAGTGTAATAAAGCTAGACACTTTAAGTTAAATTGCCCAACATATTTAAAGAAACATATTGAAAATGAAAAGAAGAAGAGGAAGCCAACCCTCAAGAAAGGAAATCTATCTTTTTAGGATGATGAATAAGTTGATTATGAAGAAGAAGAGGAAAAAATAGAAGAAGAAGCATTCCTTTGCCTCATAGCCAAACTAAATGATGACAATGAGGTATTTGGTAATGAATCTATCTTTTATTCTAGAGATGAGCTTAATTTTATTGATGACACTTTTAGTGATTATGAATCTAATTCTACCGATGATGATGAAACTGATGATCTATATGAAGAGCTTTATGATGCATTAAAAAAGGCTGGGAAAGGATTGAAGCATGCTAAAAGTGAAAATGATAGCATGCTTAAGAAAATTAGTCAAGTGGAAAAAGAAAATAATGATCTGAAAATCTTAGCAAAAAAACTATTGAGTGAGAGTAAGACATATGATCTATATAAAGCTTACAAATTAGAAATAAATACTTTGTCAAAAACATTACAAGGCTTTACAAATAGCAAGTTGAGACTTAACACTTTATTGAATGATAAAAAAAAATGATACAAGCAACAAAAGAGAAAGAGAACAAAAAGAAATTATATTTATATTATATGTTTCTATTACAATCACAAAGGATACCATATTAAATACTACCATTATAGGAATGGAACCTATGAACTAAAGCTGAATGAAAAGTTAGTCTAGTTACCTAAGACATCCATTTCAAATAGAAATGTTGTTATGTTATCTAACAAAACTGGACCCAAAACCAATTGGGTACCAACAAAGCAAGTGTAAATTTTATTTTCTAGGTCTATGTGAGAGAAATAAAAGCAACTCATAATGTTAAATAATAGTTGCACTCACCACAAAACTAAGAATGTTAAATCCTCTAACTTTTGTAAACTTAGATATTTCTATCTTTTATGCTTATTTGTTTACTTTAGCAAATTCTAACTTAAGCAATTAGAGATTTTTTCTAAGTTTGTTTTGCAAGTACTCAATATAGGCTTTGAGGTAAAAATTGTGTTAAATTGATTATTGTTAATAAATGTATCATATGTTAACAAATTTGAAACAAAATTACATAAAAAATAATTTTAGTGAATCCTAAATCAATTTGAATTTTTCCAAATTTTCTGAGAGTTTTCGGATCTATTCATGAATTGATTCACAATTAGAAAATTTACACTATGAATCGATTAATTCAACAAAAATTTTCATCTTTCAGGAAGATTACAAATTTTTGAAAATTTTCATCAACCTAAATGAGTCGATGCCCGAATTGATTCAACCCTAGAGAAATCAATTCTAGAATTGATGCAACATCTGATGTATGGAAAAATAAATTGTTTCATACAAGAAGTTTGAAATTAGTAGATTCATTATTTCAAGGGGAGAATAATGAAAAATAATGTGATTTTAGATAAGTTTTTATATTGAGAAGTAATAGGATCTAAGATTTGTTATTGGAGATTAGTATCAAAATTAAGCTAAAAACAATTTTGCATTCTTAAAATCCATTTACTTCTATTATATGATTAATGAGACACTATTGCTTTTTGATATGCCAAAAGGAGGAGAATGATGAGATTTTAGATAAGATCCCAAAAGGAGAAAAGTAAAAACTCAAGGGGGAGTAAAATAAAAACCCTCATTTAAAATTTTTCATTATATGTATATTTTGATATTTACCTAAAATTGTTTGTCACTATAAAAAAGGGAGAGATTGTTAACCTTCCTAGCATATATTCTTCAATTTTGATATTGAAAAATAATTTTAATTGATGTCATGATCTAACTATGTTCTTTAAATGTTTATTCATTTTGCAGATGTAAGTTGATCAAATGACATTCAAGATATCAAGAGATCTAACACTAGTCTTAGTTTTTATTAATTTTTCTAGGATCTTTTGTAAGTGTATTCTAATCAAATTTGATCTAAATAACTTTCTAAAATTATTAAATTGAGGTAGAAATAAATCAAATGAAATAAGCTTAAACAAAATTATTGTGGATATTTTTGGAACTATGCAAGATAGATTGGTAAAAGCCTAACAAAAGAGTCCAACTGGAAGAGGCTTAGCTCGTCCAAAACTGAGGTCATTGGACAAAGGCACCAAATCGCCAAACATAAACTCAGATCGCAGGATGAAGGTCAAGGTAGTAGCTCTAAGTTAATTGACAATGAGCTCCAGATCGTTGGTTGAAACATGTTACCTCAGCCATCTTCAAAAAAATTTACTATGGTTAAACCCAATGAGGGATCAACTTGCAGATATCAACTTGCATGGCCAACTTGCATGCGTCAACTTGTAGGAACCTACTTGTAATTAGTTTATTATTTTCCTTTTTTGGAACACACGAAGATTGTACATGCCAACAACTATAAATAGGGGTTAAGATTATTTACAGTGAGGGCCAATTCTAAGACATACACTTAGACTAGTAGAATCCCTATAGAAAAACATATACTTTGTAAACACATTCTAAAAAATATACTACTATGGATATAGGGGTTAAGAATCGACTTTAGTCGAACCACATTAAAAACTCCCGATGTTCTTTCCCTGTTCTTCCTCTTTCTCTTTCATAATCAACAGGATTGCAGTTTAGGGTTCACTGAACTTTTTGGATGGCTGGATTCGATTTCTGCACTTTCTTGGTTGATCAGATTCCACTGTCAATATTTTGGCACTAGAAGGAGGGCGCATACTATATTCTGGTTAACTTTCTGTACAACCACGATGGCTAGAGGAAGCACTACTAGAAGTTCAAATACTCCAGCTAACCAACTGGAAGGTCGCGCAGAATAGCGGAGGGAACTAGTCTTTCCTGTAGCATACACTTCCACCGTCCCTACTTTAAGTATCACCGTCAGCTTGCCCCCCACAAACCACCGCCAACCTACTATTATTGTTTCCAAGATTGACAAAATGCAAATGTGGCACCAATGTCAGGAAACATTTAAGAACATCATGAAAGAACTGACTGAGGCGGTTAGGGTGTGACACAGGCACAAGCCCTGGACATGCGAAAGTAGGTTAAGGTTGTTACACCCAGAGGAGAACCCCAGTGCATTAATTCAGCTCACTCCTCTCACTCACAAAGAAGATCAGAGGTTCGTTGAGCTCATGAAAACTATGATGGTTTGCGATATGAGAGCTCACATCAAGCAAAAGGCTCAAACAGGTCTAGCCAGGGGCATACCTTAGGTCGCTACTCCTATGATCAAAGAGGTAAAAAGAGCTAACAAACTTCCAGTTGAAGATTCAAGACACAAAACCCAATGATAGAAGAACTACTCCAAAGGATAAAACAATTAGAAAAGTGCCCTCGAGCTTAGAATAACCAAGACTAATATGAGGAGATGACTCCTTTCACTAGAGAGATAAAGACACAACCTCTCCCTTGCAAATTCAAAATCCCCACGATCCCGCAATACAATGGGGATAGTGATCCATATGATCACCTAGATGCATTAATATATAAATGGATCTTCAAACAACCAGTCCACTGGTCAAATGCCATGTCTTCCCAACCACCCTTGGAAACATACCTCAGATGTGGTTCAGGAGTCTCCTAGCTTATAGCATTCACAGTTAGGATGAATGCCAAAAAAGATTCATCAACTAGTATAAAGTATTAAGTAAGCAGCTTGCACTATCCTACTACCTCGCAATGGTCTTTCAAAGGAAGGATGAATTGTTAAAAGACTACATCACCCACTTTAGGCATGTGATCAATAATGTGGAGAACCCTTTCAATGAAAGTATCCTGACAATGATCTCAGAGGGACTCCACAAGGATAGAAAACTATATAAGAACATATACAAGTCCCATATAAGGGATCTGGGCAAATTTTATGAACAAGCTACCAAACAGATCAGGTAGAAGGAGACCTTTGGGCTAAAAAAGTTCGATCATAAAAATGAGGTGAACAGCTCCAATCAGAATGAAAAGAGAAGTAAAAACAGGAGTGCCAAGGAGAGTTCACATAACTAGCCTGCAAAGAAGGCCAGGACTAAGCGACCTCAGCATCAAAGCCACCATAATAACTACGGCGTCCTATCTAACACTCAGGATAGTATATTTGCAATAGAAAAGGATAGAGAGGACTTCAGGATGCCCAACCCTATAGGACTCCCCACAAGTATAGGGACACAGACAAGTTTTGTACCTATCACAACAAAGTCAGGCATGATAGTTTAGATTGTCAGGCACTCAAAGATGCAATTGAGGGACTGATCAAGAAAGGCCGTTTAAAACATTATATGGTGTGACTTGCACGATAGTGACCTTAGAAGCCATAATAGGGACCTAAGCGAAAGTAAGCCTTTGCTAAAAAAATCATACAGTTCTATAATGAAGTTAGTAAGAGCACCCAAGTTTTCCCTTATATGTTCATGACTATATGTTGAAAGAGATTTTAGCAAAATATTATACAGAAAGGTCTAAATTTAGACTTAAAATATTAGTGATCTCGTACTATGCCTCATTTTTCTTGGAGGTAACAAAGCCAGAAACGGGATGCTAGGTTCAAATTGAGAAGGCCCATTTTTTTTTCAATGAAAAATTAGGAAATGGAACCTATCGCTTGACAAATATGAATGGAGCTAAAGTTCCCTAGGCTTGGAATACAAGACATCTACTCGCCTCACAAATCCAGAAGCGAGCAATCACCCTTCTAATCTGGAAGAGGCATTCAACTTGATGAACTTATAAAGGCTCGGCATTGCATGCATATGACCTACTATTTGACATTGTATGCATGTGACTTACTTCTTAATATCGCATGCATATAACCTACTATTCAGCACTGTATGCATGTGATCTACTTCTCAAAACTGCATCCATACCACCTACTATTTATCACCATATGCATGCGACCTACTTCTCAAAACCACATGTATATGACTTACTTCTCGACCCTGTATGTATGTGACCTACTATCTAGCAAATGCATAAATACGACCTACTTCTCGGCATTGTATACATGCGACATACTATCTAGCAAATGCATGCATACATCCTACTTCTCGGCACCATATGCATACGATCTACTATTTAACAAATGCATGTATATGACCTACTATTCAGCACCATATGCATGTGACCTATTACTCAGAGGCACAGCTCTCATGCGACCTACCTAAGCATTCAATTCAGTGCTAGCTGAGGTGCAGCTTACATGCGGCTTACTAGGTACTTAACTCATGTTATCTAAAGTATAGCTTTCATGTAGCCTATTTAAACACTTGTCATGTCTAAGGCACAAGTCTCATGCAACCTGCCCAATCACTCAATTTATTGCCAACTGAAGCGCTCGAGTGCTCAATTCATTACCAATTAAGGTGCATACATACGGCCTAATATTTGGAGATGCAACTCTCATGCAATTTATCTGAGCATTCAACTTATGCAAATTAAGGCAATATGACCTACTATTTGGCACCACATCAACGCGACCTACTACGCTTTCATGTGATCCACTATCCATTCAATATGGCATATATCCCTTTTAAGTCATGATTTATTGGTTAAGGTCTATTTATGTTAACTTATATGATTAGTACTCGACTTATATTTGTCAAATCATGATAACCAAAGTTGATTAACTTGTTGGGCATTTATTCTATCTAACATTTATCAAGTTATGGTTTGCAGGAACTAATTCATATCAACCCACATGTTATCATTTGCAACCTACTAAATGACCGATATGGCATACCTGGAAAAACAAGAATATTTTGCAGAATTTATTAAAAACCTATTTCAACGAGGTAAATGTACACATGAAGATTCAAGAATACAGATTAAAAGTAGCCTATAGCTATCATGTCCTAAAAGGAAGGCTGGCTTCAAAGAACTAAACCACGGTGAGTTGGAGGATCAATGAACAAGCTGATTGCTTAAGCTTTTTCTTGTCCTCCTCCCAAGTTAAGAGCTCGTCCCTTAACTTTATTGCTCCAATGCATTTTGAAAAGCCAAACTGGTAGATCAACTTGCAAGGAGGCCAAAGAACAAAGGTCAAGGAATTGAACTCCTCAACATCACCATGAGAAGGATATGAAATTTGTACAAAACTTTCCAGGATCCTTAGAGGGGAATTATCTATAGGAACTTCCTATGTAGTAAGCCATATACGCCTCGAATTAACATGCCAAAGAACTAAACCATTAAACACATGGAGGGCTCAACCAACAATGCCATCAAATTTTTGAAACTTGAGAAATAAGGAAAAGGGTTATTCTTATTTTTATAGGCCACTTGGCCTCGCCAATAGATTTGAAAAGCTTATCAGTAGCCCTCAATCTAACAGTCCAATGAATAAAAAGGCTTGGTCACTACCATGCCAATGGCTATGAAAAATACGCATTAAATGCATGGCCTGGCATAGATAAGATGATAACACAAAAGTTTGAAATGACAACACTACAGACTAAAAGTGTAGACTTTTGCCAACAAACTACAAGTTCCAGTTTGCAAAACTTACTAAGAGCTGGTGGCTAATTTTATGGGTATTTTTGGAACCATGCAAAATGGGTTGGTAAGAGTCCAATTGGAAGAGGCCCAGTTCATCCAAAATTGAGGTCGTAGGACAAAGGCACCAGATCGCCAAACATGAACTCAAATCACAGGATGAAGGTCGAGGCAGTAGCTCCAGGTTAATTGACAACGAGTTCCAGATCACTAGTCGAAATATGCCACCTCAGCCATTTTCCAAAAAACTTACTATGGTTAAGCTCGAGGAAGGACCAACTTGCAGATATAAACTTGCATGGCTAACTTGTATACATCAACTTGCAAAAACTAACTTGTAATTAGTTTATTATTTTCCTTTTCTAGAACACATTAAGATTATACACCCCAATAACTATAAATAGAGATTAAGATTATTGTGTGGTGAAAGCTAGTTCTGAAACATACACTTAGACTAGTAGAATCCCCATAGAAACACATATACTCTCTAAACATATTCTCAGAAATATACTATCGTTAATGTAGGGGTCGACAATTAACTTTAGTCGAACTATGTTAAAAACTCCTCGTGTTCTTTTTCCTATTCTTTCTCTCTCTCTAACTCTCTCTCTTTCATAATCAACCGAATTGCAGTTTTTCGTTCACTGAACTTTTTGGTTAGCTGAATTCAGTTTCTGCACTTTTTTGGTTGATTGAATTCCACTATAAAAAAATCATTTTCAAACTATGTCTTTAAATGATCTTTCACAAGTGTAAGTTTTATAAAAATCATTTTTTTCACTGTGTAAATCAATTCATGAATCGATTCATATTGATGATCTTGTGAAAATGCATTTGAATCATTTCAAAAATCGATTCCTGAAGAAAAGCTTTTCAAAATGTTTTTACTAAAACATTAGAAAATAGTCTAAATTGATTACGCAATTGATTTATGATCTTTTTACATAAAAGGGTAAATTGATTCATGCATCGATTCAGTCATGAATTTCTTCTTGATATTCATAAATAAATTGATTCACAAATCGATTTATTAGATAATAATCACTACAAATCAATTCACAAATAGGTTTAAGATTGAAAAGTTAGTTATTTTTCAAAAGTCAATTATCTCACTCTATAAATAACATTTACCTCATTTCAATAGATAACAATTTTTAGTATCTCATAACTTCAAAGCATGAAAACAAAAAGAAAAACTTGAGCCTCAACTAATCTAATTCTACTTCTCTAAATCACATTTGATTAAGGATCTTGGATCAAAACTGTGAAGATTACATAACTAGATAATTGAGTTTTCCATCTTAATTATGGCATTGTATTCCTTTACCCTACTTGATTTCTTTTCAGATTTATAGATTGATAGAAATCAAAGATACAAAAGAAGAGGTTGATCTTTTCTTTGCATCTTTTTTGGTTATAAGGTTGATTATAGCTAGTTGAAGATGTTTTGAATTCCTTGAATATCTCTAGGTTATGAGGTTGATCATAGTCTATTGAGATAAAAGAATTATTGTATCTAGGTTAGCAAGAGCCCAACTAAATCTTATCTAGGTTTGCAAGAGCCCAGTTAAAATCTTGTGTTGTAATAGGTGAACAAAAGGCCTGAAAAGTCTTATGTTGTAAACTAATGTGTAGGAGCCCAGTTAATTCCTATGGTTACAGTAAAAATGATCATCCAGTTGAGGAATGATCCAGTGAATGTAGACTTCATTTGTGATTTATGGTGAAATTGAACCACTTTAAAAATCCTTGTGTCTTGATTATTCTTTATTACCCTTTTATAATTCTGCACGTTTATTTTTCTACATTTATATTTTGTAATGCAATTCTATTTTTGCTATTTTGGCTAAACTATAATTAACTATTTTAGTATTTTAGAAATTCTGCATATCTTATGTTTGATTGAATTGCTTCACATTTAATCAGTATCCTTAATTCAATCCTGATTATTCAATTAAGTTATTGATTATCCAATAAGCTTCCAAAGATAATTTCTTTAAAAACTTCCTCTTTACAAATAAAAAAGAATCTAATCTATTTCAAAAAAAGTACATATATTTCAAATTTGTTTTTCAACATTAAAATTGAAAAATATATGCTAGGAAGGCTAACAATCTCCCCCTTTTTTATGGTGATAAACAATTTTAGATAAACATCAAAATATGCATACAATGAAAAACTTTAAATGAGGGTTTTTACTTTACTCTCCCTTAAGTTTTGTTCTCCTTTTTTGAGATCTTATTTAAAATCTCATCAGAAGTTACAAGAGCCTAAAAGAAGGCATATCTTGAAAGTAGGAAAATAAATTGTAAGGCCCTATATTTTATTCATCAAAGCGTTGATAGGTCGATCTTTAAAAAGATTTTTAGCGTCAAAACCTCCAAGAAAGTGTGGGAATATTCTGGAAAAATGCTATAAAGAGGTAGATAAAATTAAGAAAGTGAGGCTTTAGACCTTTTGAGCTTATGCAGATAAGTAATAAAGAAAGCATCAATGAATACTTCATGAAAGTTTTGGCTTTAACAAACTAAATAAAGACTATTGGAGATAAAATTGAAGATTTAGCTATTATTGAGAAAATCCTCCAAACCTTGACAACCAAAGTTGATCATATTGTGGTGGCAATTGAGGAATCAAAGGATATGGGTAACATGATAGTGGATGAGCTGCAAGGTTTTCTAGAAGCTCATGAGCAGAGGATCAATGAGAGAAATTCTAAAAAACCACTAGAGTAGGTATTCCAGTTTCAAATTCATAATAAACAAGAAAGAGAGAATGAGGGTTTAAGAAGGGTAAGAAATCCGTAGAAACGCAAAAGAGAAACAGGCAAAAATACTTATGGTGGAAGAGGCTTTAAGAAGCAAGATAGTCACGAGGGTGAAAAAGATGAAGCAAGCCATAGGAGACAAGACAATTATAAGCTTTCACAAAAGTCTAAAGGTAGAGGAAATGGTAGAACATCAAGATTTGACAAATCTCATATCAAATGTTATGAGTGCCATAGATATGGCTACTTTGTTAATGAGGGCAGATCCAAGAAGTTAAGCCCTCAAGTTGAAGAAGTTGTAAGATTTGTTCAAGAGAAAAAAAATGATAGACATGTATTGCTAATGATAACTTCAAATCTTGATAATTCTAAATCCAATTCATGGTTTTTAGATTCTGAATGTTCTAACCATATGATAGGGAGAAAAGAGTTATTTGTTGAACTAGACAAATTTATAAGATTAAAGGTGAAATTTGTTGATAATAGCATTGTGCCAGTTAAAGGAAAATGCGGTATCTTAATCCAGCAGAGAAATGGGAATCATGCACTCATATAAAAAATGTTGTATGTTCTAGCAATGAAGAATAATTATCTGAGTTAAGGATAATTATGTGAAAAAGGTTATAACATGTAGATAAAAAGAAGTGAACTTGTGATGTTAAATGAGAAAAATAAAAATTTGTTGGAGGCTCCTTTATCCAAAATAGGACCTTTAAGATTGAGATTTAAAATTAGTGTTTACCAATGTTTAGTGTTGCTGTGAAGGATCAGACCTGGATTTGGCATCTTAGAATTGGACACCTAACTTTAAGAGTTTAAACCAACTAGTTATAATAAAGATGGTGCTTGGTTTTGCCTACAGTTGATCAACTTGATAAATTATATGAAATATGCATTGTGGGCAAAACATCACCGAAGATCATGCCAAAAGCAAAGTGCAAATAAGACAAATAAACCATTTCAACTAGTTTCTATTGATATGTGTGGACCAATAAATGTCTCATCTCTTAGTGGAAAGAATTATTTCATTTCTTTTATTGATTATTATAACAAGAAAATTTGGGTTTATTTGATCAAGCATAAATTAGAAGCCTTTAAAACCTTTAAATCTTTCAAGCAGTTGGCAGAGAAACAAAATGAAAAGCTTTTAAAAGTGTTGAGAATTGATGGTGGAGGTGAGTACAATTCTGATGAATTTAATGAATTTTGTGAGAAAGGAGGCATTATACATAAAGTGAAAGTCACATACACACCACAACACAATGGTATAATAAAGAGGAAGAATAAAACCATATTGAACATAGTAAGAAGCATGCTAAAGACAAAAGACATGCCAACTAAATATATGAGGGATGTTGTTTCATGTGCTATATACATATTAAATCAATGCCCAATCAAAAAGCTAATTGATAAAACTCTAGAAGAGGTATAGATATGTAAGAAACCTACGGTCAGCCACTTAAGAGTATTTAGCTCCCTATGCCATGGACATGTTCTAAAAGAAAGAAGGAAAAAGCTTGACAACATGAGTGAATAAGCAATGTTAGTGGGATATCATTCCACATGAGGCTACAAACTGATCAGTCTTAAGGAAGATAAGATCATTATTAGCAGAGATATGATTGTTGATGAAACCAAAACCTAAAACTAGGTAGAAAAAAAAAAGAAAAGTGATAACAAAGCAAGAAGTACTTAATAAAATATAAGGTAAAAGTGTTCCTTTTAGGTCACAGCATGAAATGAATGATCAAATTGTGCATAGTGAAAGCTTAACCCCTAAACCTAGAAGATCATGCAAGATAAGAGAATAATTTATTAAACTCAGAGATCTTGAGTTATTCTTAGAAGTCAAGTGAATGAAGATAGAGATTTAGTGCATTTTGCCTTATTTGCAAACTATGAACTAGTGAGCTTTAAGCAAGCAATCAAGGAAGTGACCTAGATTGAGGCAATAAAAGAGGAACTAAAATCAATTAAGAAAAATTAGATATGGGATTTGGTTGATCTTCTAGAAAATAAAAAGCCAATTGATGTAAAGTAAGTGTGCAAAACCAAAATGAGACCAAATGGTAAGATTGAGAAATACAAAGCTAGATTGATAGTCAAAGGATTTTTACAAATGCAAGGGTTGAATTACAAAGAAGTATTACGTCTTGTTACAAGGATAAAGACAATGAGGTTAGTGGTTGCAGTGACAATTTACAATGGCTAAAAGATGCATTAGTTGGATGTTAAGTCAATATTCTTGAATGGTCCTTTAGATGAGGAAGTTTATGTGTGCCAACTACCTGGTTTTGAGATAAAAGAGAACGAGCAAAAGGTGTATAAGCTTAAGAAGGCTTTGTATGACTTAAATAAGCTCCACGAGCCTGGAACAAGAGAACATATCTTTTCTTTAAGGATCATGACTTTGAAAAATATTTTTGTGAGTATGGCTTATATGTAAGTCATAATCAGAAGATTGTGATGATTATGTGCTTATATGTAGATAATCTTCTGGTTATTGGAAGTGATGAGAATGAGATTGATAAGTTCAAGGCAATTATGAAAAGAAAGTTTGAAATGTCATATTTAGGATTACTATCTTATTTCTTAGGAATAGAGTTTGTTCAAACCATAAAATGAGTGTTTATGTATTAGAGGAAGTATGCTAGCAATATTCTTAAAAGGTTTAATATGCAAAATTGTAATAGTGTAAAGATTTCAGTTGATTAAAGATATAAACTAACGAGAAAGAGATGAAAAAGTACTTAATCCTATAGTGTTCAAGTAGATTGTGGACTATTTGAGCTATCTATGTAAAACTAGACTAAATATATACTATGAAGTAGGTCTGGTTTGCAAGTTTATGAATAATCCTAAATATTCTCACCTACTACTAACAAAGTAAATTCTGAGCTATGTTTCTAATACCAATGATCAAGGATAGTTATTTACTAATAACACATGTTCTAGCAAAAAATGAATTTTAGAGTACTCAAATAGTTATTGGTGTGGTGACCAAGATGATATGAAGAGTACAACTGGTTATGTTTTTAAATACTACAATATTATTTTTTCATGGAGCTCAAAGAAACAAACTATTATGGCATTATCTTTGTGTAAAGCTAAATATGTAGCAACATCTATAGCTGCTTGTTGGGCAATGTAGTTGCAAAATTTACTAGAGCAAATGCATATAAAGTTTGAACGAGCAATGAAGATTTGTGTGGACAACCAATCAACTATAAGCTTAGCTAAAAACCTTGTTGCTTATGGAATGAGTAAGCATATAGAGACCAGATTTCATTTTCTGATAGAGCAAGTGGATAAAGGTAAGTTAGAACCAATTTACTATAAGACAAAGAGCAAGTTGTAGGCATACCAACTATACTAGAAGATAGACATATTTGAAAGACCTAGGAGTATGCTGGGAATGATATCTTTAAGGGGGTGTTTGTTGGAGAATTTCAGGGATAAGTAACAGAATCAAAAAATTAATTCCCTTCTTGAGTTTTTGGTTAATGTGTTATGGAATATGTTATTATTACTTAACCTTAATGAATTCCCTTCATTTGAAACATTTCCCTCACCTAAGGTATCAGATTACATTATCATCTGGAAACAAAACAACAATCCTTTCTCTTTTTCCTTCTCGTACAATCGCTCACCATCATTTTTCGTCATTAACTACCACTCACCATCACTACCACTATTAAACACAATCCATCACCACTTTTTGTTATTGACCACTGCCTACCATCATTTTTTATTGTTGACTGTCATTCACCATCCTTACCACCAATGACCATCGCCTACTATCACACATCGCCGTTGAACACTACCTATCACCATCTTTCATTATTGATCACTGCCTATCACCATTACCACTACTGACTGTCGCCTACCACCATCTACTATTGTTTACCATCACCCATCACCACCTTTCAACCATTAACCATTACCTACTACCATTATCGTAATTAACCATCGCTTACATCACTTTTCATTATTGACTATCACTCATCACTACCACTACTATTGATTATCACCTACCACAACATTCTTGTTAGGAAAAATATATTGAAAGATATCAAATGTGCCGAACAAATGAATCAAGTATATGCAATGAAATTTTAAATTTTTTCCCAAATTCATATCATGTTGTTTACAAATTAATTCATAAGTAAGATAAAATTTAAATCAATAGTTTAAATTATGCCTTCTTGAGAGTTATTTTTGGAATTTTTGGTCAAATATGAATTTGATCTTTAAGCAGTTCCACAAACTCTCTAGTCAGCTTCATGATCAAGTCTCTTGGATTGTATTTGAGTAACTCTTTTGAATTTGATCTCTAACATTCATAGCGATCCACAGGAACTAATTTGATTTAAAGCTTTCACCAAGTTCATGTAACATATAAATAGGAAAATTAACCATTCAACTTAAAATGTGTTAACTTTCCAATAAATTACAAGTTCACTAGGGTAGAGTTGGTATTTGAATGCAAATTGGAGATATGAAGTGAAATCACATAAAAAGAGTTAGCGCACAACATAAATGCTAGGGCTGAATTGATGATGATATTTTGGTTTAGCTTTTCTCCTCTTTAAATAGAGGATTTTGGATTATAAGCAAGGGTGATGAAGCAAATATGAGTGATGCACAAGCTAAGATTTCCTTTTGTTTGTGCCATCCACTCAAAGTGGAGACATGCAGCCCCTTTAGCTAAGGAGTCCACACTCTCTAACCTCATGCTCCCTCTTTTTGTATTTAACAAGCCCAAACACTTTTTTATGAGTCTAAATTTATAAAATTTCTCATGTAATCATTCTCTAATTGTTTTAATTAATTAAAATAACTTTCTAAGTGATAAATTATTCCTCTTCTCAAGATCTCCTCGAGTGTCAATATGAATGTTCTATAATTTTTATATCAATAATAAAAATTTACTACTATTTAATAATTATAAATTATATTAGAATTATTAAATCATTGATTAATTAATACTTCTAATCACATTAGAATACTTAATTAATCATTTCAAATTTCCAAGATGTTCATCTAATTTAACCCTTGAATTCATAACATTTTGCATTCTAACTTTTCTTATGACTTTGGATCAAAGATATTCTATTGTGTGTGACCCATCAGGTTTTCATGCATGTTGGCAATGAATTCATTTTCAAGCTTATATATGCTTAATTGAATTAAAATTCCTTTTAATTCAAACACAATTTCTTTAAATTATTCATAAATCAAAATTGACTTCTAGCAAAGTATCATAAGTACCTAGATGTCAGGAATAGATTTGTGAAAATAAAAACCTTTCATGACAAGCTATTTATGTGTAATTCAATCCCTTCAACCCTGAATAACTTAGGAAATGGTTCAAGTGTCAACCTTAATATGAACATCCAATATTGGGTGTATGTTTGACTATGTTCTATCTCATAATTGTTCATATATAAAACTCCTTTTATATATCATCAATTGATTATACATAAAACTCTTTTTATGCATCATTACTACATTGACCTATAATTTTGATCATAACACAAATATCAAAACATCTTTTGAATATATTTCCTTTTTTACAAAGTAGGATGAATTCCATATTGATTAATCACTACTTTCAAGTATTTCTTGGTACAACTAAAATTATTCATATATACTCTTTAAAAGTGCAAGTTTAAAATAAAATTAAAGTACATGACTCCATTCATAAGATATTATGTTAATATTAAGTTTAAGAATCACTTATACCACCTTTTACATATGAAGTCCATGAACACATGGTAGTATTCTATATGGTTTCTCATGGTGGGTTAATCTAGCTATATGTTCCACAACATATACACATATGTTTGTCCAGATATCTCCATATTAAATAGTGTATAAAATCTGGAAGAATGTGACTTAACATATGCTAGTTTACTCATGAATAATTGATATCTTATTTTCTAAGTTATTCAATCATCAGAGATATTTAAAAATTATAATTATATGTATAAATTATCTCATAATTATAATCTCTATTATAATTTATTTATACACAATTATATTTCAAAGATTTTATCTAATATAATATGTATATATAAAACACTATATCAATAAAGAGATCAAAGCATTATGTTTTATTAAATATACTAAGATATGTAGTATCTATGTGATTACAATTAATTGTCTCTAAAGCATCTTATATTAACACTTTCACCATTGACCACCTTCGATGCACCGACACTTCATATAACAGCCATACCCGTTTCCGACACTTATCGACAACATTCCCGTTTTTGACACTTATCGACATCGACACTTCATTTATCATATAAAAATAGCACTGACACTTCTAAAAATGTCGTGTCCCCATGTCCATGTCTGCGTGTCCCCGTATCCGCGTGTCGGTGTCTGTACAACATAGTTGACCACTACCCAACACCATTATCACTATTGATCACCTCCTTTTTTAATCACCTAACACTATTATCAATATTGGTCACTACTCATCATTATTTATAATCATTGACCACCATCTGTTATTACCTTTTTCCATTGATGACTGGCTATCGCCACTAGCACCGTCCACTACTATCTATTGTCATTGACCACTATTTATAATCACATATCATTGTTAAGCATCATTCACTATTGCATTCTTTTTTAGTTGAAGATGGGGTTCATACCAACATTAACTAAATATCAATTTATTTAATTTCCTAGATTTTGACTTTTGGATATGTAAATTTCTACTAGCTTCTCTAAGGTCACTGTTTTCAAGTGTCCCCTTGGCTACTGAATTCTCTAGTTATAATAAATAGATTTTTTAGTTTCTTATTTTATCAATTTTTAATTTATTAAAATATAAAAATAATAAAATGAAAAATTTTAATATTTCAATAAAATAAAATAATAAAGTTGAAAATATTTTTATTTTAAGATTTATAATTATTTTTACTAAAATCTATTTTAATAAAAATTATATCTATTTTTTAAAAAAATGTACACTTTGAAAATTTATATTCCATAAATGTCCATGTGTCCTGTGTGCATCCTAACATACAAAATAAGTTGACATATTTGATATTTCTAAGATATTTGATATTTTAATAAGATATTTTCGTGAACAATCAAGTTGTGCATAATAAAGGCTTAACCCCTGAACCTAGAAGCTCATGCAAGATAAGAGAACAATTTGTTAAACTCAAAGATCTTGAGTTGTTCTCAAAAGTCAAGTGAATGAAGATGAAGATTTAGTGCATTTTGCCTCATTTGCCAATTGTGAACTAATGAGCTTTACACAAGCAATCAAGGAAGTGATCTAGATTGAGGTAATGAAAGAGGAACTAAAATCAATTAAGAAAAATTAGACATGGGATTTGGTTGATCTTCTAGAAAATAAAAAGCCAATTGATGTGAAGTGGGTGCACAAAACCAAAGTGAGACCAAATGGTAAAGTTGAGAAGTACAAAGCTAGATTGATAATTAAAGGATTTTTACAAACGCAAGGGTTGGATTATAAAGAAGTATTCTATCCTATTGCAAGGATAAAGACAAAAAGGTTAGTGGTTGCAATGACAATTTACAGAGGCTAAAAGATGCATCAATTGGATGTTGAGTCAATATTCTTGAATAGTCCTTTATATAAGGAAGTTTATGTGTGCCAATCACTTGGTTTTGAGATAAAAGAGAATACGCAAAAAGTGTATAAGCTCAAGAAGGCTTTGTATGACTTAAACAAGCTTCAAGAGCCTGGAACAAGAAAATGTATCTTTTCTTCAAGGATCATGACTTTGAAAAATGTTCCTATGAGTATGCTTATATGTGTGTCACTAACAGAAGACTATGGTGATTGTGTGCTTATATGTAGATAATCTTCTGGTTATTGGAAGTGATGAGAACAAGATTGATGAGTTCAAGGCAATTATGAAAAGAAAGTTAGAAATATCATATTTGGGAATACTATCTTATTTCTTAGGAATAGAGTTTGTTCAAACCAAAAAAGGAGTGTTTATGTATTAGAGGAAGTATGTTAGTGATATTCTTAAAAGGTTTAATATGTAGAATTGTAACAGTGTAAAGATTCCAGTTGATTAAAAATGTAAACTAATGAGAGAGGGAGATGAAAGAGTACTTAATCCTATAGTGTTCAAGTAGATTATGGACCATCTGAGCTATCTATGTAAAACTAGACTTGATATATAATATAAAGTAGGTCTGGTTTGCAAGTTTATGGATAATCCTAAATATTCTCACTTGCTACCAACAAAATAAATTCTAAGGTATATTTTTGGTACCAATGATCAAGGACGGTTATTTACTAATAACACATGTTCTAGCAAAAAATGAATTTTAGAATACTCAGATAGTTATTAGTGTGGTGACCAAGAAGATATGAAGAATACAATTGGTTATGTTTTTAAATATTACAATATTGTTTTTTCATGGAGCTCAAAGAAACAACCTATTATGGCATTATCTTTGTGTAAAGCTAAATATGTAGCAACATTTATAGTTGCTTGTTTGGTAATGTGGTTGCAAAATTTACTGGAGCAAATGCATATAAAGTTTGAATGAGCAATGAAGATTTGTGTGGACAACAATCATCTATAAACTTAGCTAAGAACTTGGTTACTTATGGAATGAGTAAGCATATTATTGATGGTGGATTTCAGTTCAGTCCCAAATCCAGTCAACCAGAAGAGTTCTAAGTACTCAAACTACAATCTAGTTAAAAAGGAAAAGAAGGATAGGAAGAACAAAGGAAGAACAACAATAGCACAAAGGGTTTTTAACATGGTTCGGCTAAAATCGAGCAGCATCAATCTCTACATCCACAGTAGCTTTTATTGATCTAGAGAAATTTCTACAGAGTGATAGTATGGTTTTTTCGACCTGTTTCATGGTGGTCTCCATCCTCTTATTTATAAAGGCTGGGGAGGTTACAATTGTAATTACATAATTTGTATTTTTATTACATCAAAATAAATGTACAAGATGGCCTACACTACTGCAAAATAACTTCTATAGGCTACTAACTGACTTCTATAAATTGTTTTCTACGGGTGGGCCTTACACACTGCTTCTTGCAGACTGGTCCCATAAATCTTGGTTTGAGAGGGTTTTTGCTTCAAGTTTACCCTTGATGAGCCCTTTAGTGGGCAAGGAGTTGCGTCTGTGAGTTAGGACTCTTTGTCTGGAGTCATTGTTGGCCTTTAGTCAGTGAGGTTGAACTTTGCGTGCTCACCTTCAACAAGGCGGGCTCACTTACAGCGGGTTGCTAGCTATGTGAGCTTAGGCTTCTGCCTCACTCTGTGCTCTTATGGCTAGCGATCTGACGAGTTTAGCTCTTTCCCTCATTTAGACTTATCTATTGTAGGGCTTTTGCTAGCCCATCCCACGCAATACCAGAAAATAACTATAACACATATAAAGACCAAATTTCATTTTCTGACAGAGCAAATGAATAAAGGGAAGCTAGAATCGATTTACTACAAGACAAAAAAAGTAAGTTACTGACATACTAACTAAACCATTAAAGATAGACATATTTGAAAGACCAAGGAATATGTCGGGAATGATATCTCTAAAGGGGTGTTTGGTTTGAGAATTTCAAGGGGTAAGCAACGAAAGCAAAAAATTAATTCCTTTATTGAGTTTTTATTCATATGTAGTGGAATATACTACCATTAGTTAACCTTAACGAATTCCTTTCATTTGAAACATTTCCTTTACCTAAGGTATCAAATTACGTTATCCTCTAGAATCAAAACAACAATCATCTTTCTTTTTCCTTCTAGTACGTTCGCTTACCATCATTTTCTATTGTTGACTACTGCTTACCACCACTATCACTATTAAACACCACCTATCATCACCTTCCATCATTGACTACCACCTACCACCATCTTTCGCTATTAACCATCGCCCACTACCACTACCACTACCACTAATGACCACCGCCTACCATCACATATCATCATTGATCACTACCTACTAGCACCTTCCATTGCTGCCTACCACCTATCACATTACCACTATTGACTACTGCCTACCACCATTTATTGTCGTCTACCACCACCCACTGCCATTTTTCATCATAACCATTGCCCACCACTATTATCATAGTTAACCATTGCTCGTCATCACTTTTCATTGTTGACTACCGCTCATCACTACCACCACCATTGACTATCACCCATAACAACATTCTTGTTGGGAAAAATATATTAAAAGACATCAAATGCACCAAACAAATGAATCAAGTATGTGTAAAGGAATTTTAAAATTTTTCCCAAATCCATATCATGTTTTTTACAAATTAATTTGTAAGTAAGATAAAATTTAAATCAATAGTTTAAATTATACTTTCTCGAGAGTTATTTTCATAACCTTTGGTCAAATTTGAATTTAATTTTCAAGCAATTCTATGAACTCTTTAACCAGCTTCATAATCAAGTCTGTTGGATTGTCTTTTGGCAACCCCAATGAATTTGATCTCTAACACTCATGACAATCCATATGAACTAATTTGATTTAAAGATTTCAATAAGTTCATGTAACATGTAGAATAGGAAAATTAACCATTCAACTTAAAAAGGAATTACAAGTTCACTAAGACAGAGTTGATGTTTGAATGCAAACAGGAGATATGAAATGAGATCACATAAAGATAGTTGGCACACAACATATATGCTAGGGCTAAATTGATTATGATGTTTTGGTTTAGCTTATTTCCTCTTTAAATAGAGGAGTTTGGATTACAAGTAAAAGTGATGAAGCAAAAATGAGTAATGCACAAGCTAAAGTTTCCCCTTACTTGTGCCTTCCATTCAAAATGGAGACATGTAGCCCTTTTAGCTGAGGAGTCCACACTCCTTGATCTCATGCTCTTTATATATATATATATATATATATATTTAATAAGCCCAAATACTTTTCTATGAGTCTAAATTTATAAACTTTCTCATGCAATCTTTCTCTAGTTGTTTTAATTAATTAAAATAACTTTCTAAGCGAGAAACTATTCTTCTTCTCAAGATTTCCTCTAGTGTCAATCTTCTATAATATTTATATCAACAATGAAAATTTACTACTATTAAATAATTATAATTTCTATTAGAATTATTAAATCATTAATCAATTAATACTTCTAATCACATTAGAATACTTAATTAATTATTTCAAATTTTCAATATGTTCACCTAATTCAACTCTTGAGTTCATAAAATTTTGCATTCTAACTTTTCTTATAAGTTTAGATCAAAGATATTCTATTGTGTGTGACCCATCAGGTTTTGATGCATGTTGGCAATGAATTCATTTTCAAGCTTATATATGCTCAATTGAATTAAAATTTCTTTTAATTCAAACACAATTTCTTCAAGTTATTCAAACAAATTCATAGATGCAAATTGACTTATAACAAAATATCACGAGTACCCAAATGTCAGGAATAAATTTTTGGAAATTAAAACCTTTCATAACAAGCTGTTTGCGTGTAATTCAATCCCTTCATTCCTTGATAACTTAGGAAATGATTCAAGTGTCAACCTTAATATAAACATTCAATATTGGGTGTATGTTTGACTATGTTCTATCTCATAATCATTCATATATAAAACTTCTTTTATATATCATTAATTGATTATATATAAAATTCCTTTTATACATCATTAATACATAGGCCTATGATTTTGATCATAGCACAAATGTCAAAACATCTTTTGAATATTTTTTCTTTTTTACAAATGAGGATGAATTCCAAATTGATCAATCACTACCTTCATGTACTTCTTGGTACACCTAAAATTATTTGTATATACTATTCAAAAGTATAAGTCTAAAATAAAATTAAAATATATGACTCCATACATAAGATGTTGTGTTAATATCAAGTTTAAGGATTACTTACACCACCTTTTATATGCAAAGTCTATTAACACATGATAACATTCTATATGGTTTCTCATGATTGGTCAATCTAGTTATATGTTTCATAACATATACATATATATTTGTCCAGATATCTCTATATCAAACAACATATAAGATCACTATATTTTTCTAGAAAAATGTGACATAACATATGCTGGTTTACTGATAAATAATTAATATTATGTTTTCACAATTATTCAGTCGCCAGAAATATTTAGAAATTATAATTATATATATAAATTATCTTATAATTACAATTTCAATTATAATTTATTTATACACAATTATATTTCAATGATTTTATCTTATATAATATGTATATATATAATATTAAATTGATAAAAGGCCAAAATATTATATCTTATTAAATATATTAAGATATGTAGTATCTATGTGATTACAATTGATTATCTCTAAGGTATTTTATACTAATACTTTTATCATTGACCCTACCACCTCCTTTAGTCATTGATAATCACACAATACTACAATCAATATTAGTCACTACTTATCATCACTTATAATCGTTAACTATCGTTCACTATCATTCTTCATCATTGATGACTAGTCATTGTTACTATTATTGTCAACTATTATCTACTGCTATTAATTATTATTTATTATTACTTATCGTTGTTGACCATCAGCTATTATTACATTTTTTTTTAGCCTAAGATGGGGCTCATACCAACATCAACTGAATATCAATTTATTTAATTTCCTAGGTTTTGACTTTTCGGTACGAAAATTTCGACAAGCTTCTCTTAGGTCATTGGTATCAAATGTCCCCTTGGTTGCTGAATTTTCTGGTCACAATTAATAGATCTTTTAGTTTCATATTTTGTCAATATTTAATTTATTAAAATATAAAAATGATAAAATTAAAATTTTTGATATTACAATAAAATTAAAAATACTTTCTATTTTAAGAATTATAATTATTTTTCACTAAAATCTATTTTAATAAAAAATATATCTATTTTTTAAAAAAATTTACACTCTGAAAATTTATATTCCTTACATGTTCGTGTTCCCAACATACAAAATAAATTGCCATTTTGATATTTATAAGATATTTGAAATTCTTTGACCGATGACCTTTTCAAATATTAAAAAGACAAAGTTAATAGAAAAAAAATATTAAGGAAAACCCTCAAGAACCCCGGCCGACAAATAAACAGCAGCCCATAGAAATTGACCTTTCTTCTTAAAGTACCAAAACTAGAATTACAGGGGCCATGCAGTTCATGTGGCGCTTCCGTACTTTTACCTTACCACACAGGCACAGAGGTATATTTACCTACCACCTCTCCCCTCCCAGTCACGTGCTTCCTCGTTAGACAGGGACATGACCACGTGCCTCCTCTCAATTCCACGCTTCACACAGCGCGAGTTGCCATTAAACAACGTTAAACGCACTACGCATGAAAAGTGCACTACCACGCCGTTGTAAGAGATAAACCGGTGGCGCGGTCAATCCCACTCTCATACTTGACACGTGGCTTTCCATCTAGAATAACCGCTAAGGAGACAGTGCTTGACAACAATCGTAAGTCTACTTTCCACTTTTTTTTTTTCGTACTTCATTTAGGTCTTTTTCTCATTAATTATTATTCAAAATTGATCGTAGGAGAATCTGAATCAAACATGAAAGGGAAACGTATGGAAGGAAACTCGTTGAACTGGGACAATAACATTAAGAGATGTTATTAGGTTTTTGCTTTACCAAAAAGGTTTTTTAAAAATTAGAATTCGATTATTCTTGTAATGTTTAAATTAAAAATATATTTTAAAAAATGTAAAAGTTTTAGAAAGTTTTTGTTTATGGTTATAAATACAATTTTTAAAAAAGTTTATAAGATTATGTATAGGAAATTATAATTTAAAATTTTAGCTTACAAAATCTCATGATAAAGCATTACCTTTTTATTATTAAAATGCTACTAATATATATTCTTTGACACAAAATGTTACTATTATAAATATTTTTAATCTAATGGCTTGTGCACTTTTTTTTTATTTTATCTGAAATTATTGAATATTCTAATGTTGGAAATAGCACAAATTATATTATTTTTTTTTTAGAAGTGTAATTATATTTATATTTTTTTATTTTTAAATTATATATTCTTATTTTTTTAAACAAGAGAAGTGAATATAAAATTTTTGACAATAGAAAAAATATATTTTTAAAAAATAAAAAATATGTATAAAAAATAAATATAATTTACCGGAAAAAGTAATATTTTAAAGGCTGTGGGTAGAAATTGTGCGTATATCCTAACTCTACTATTATTAGGAGAAAAGAGAAAAAGAAAACAAGGTTTATTGGGTCATTAAAGTGAAGGGGAAGAAGGGAGCATAAGCATATTCGGTTTATTCACGCACGCCACTCCTTTTCTCATTGAAACTTCTCTGCCTCCCTCCTCTTTCTCTTGCTCCTCCTTTCTCTCTCTGTAGCCTCTCTGCGCTGCCTTCAATAGACCAGCTTCAGCTTCAAGCTATCCATAACCAAAGATGCATTCCAGTCACTTGCTTCTCGAGGAACCCATCAGGATGGCTTCTATTCTAGAGCCATCCAAGGCTGTGAGTCTTTTTCTTTTTCTGTTCGACCTTTTTTTCCCCTTGTTTTCGTTTAGTGTGATAGTAGGTTTCTTGAACCTCGATTAAAATGGATCCATGGCGGGATTTTGGATTTGATGCCTTTGGCTTTCTAAAGTTTCGTACTTTTCGTGGATTTTGCAGAGTTTCTTCCCTGCAATGACAAAGATCGTCGGCACATTGGGTCCTAAATCTCGATCAGTTGAGGTTATTTCAGGTTGTCTCAAGGCCGGAATGTCTGGTACGAGTCCCTTCTGCTTTTTGTATCATTGTTTGTGAGTTCTAAAATTATTTGCATTGTCCGCGATGAGAATGACAGCCAGTTCATAAAATAGCCATTATGTTCGTTGGCTGTTAGATATAGATTGAGGCTTTATCTTGTTGTTGTTGTTTTTTTTTTTTTTTTTCAGTTGCTCGTTTCGACTTTTCATGGGGTGACGCGGATTATCACCAGGAGACTTTGGAGAATTTGAAGACTGCTATTAAGAGTTCTAAGAAACTTTGTGCTGTGAGTTTATTTCTCCTGCTCTAGATAATGTCTTTTTCGCTGAAAAGCTGGGCTTGGCTGATGAGGGAAATGTGGCTCCAACAGAACAACTCTTGGCTTTGATTTTTTGAATTAAAATTGGAAAGCCACTGTTTTTAGTTGTTTACTATCTATCAATAACAAAATTCCAATTTCTGTTGGCTCATGTTTACACTTAACATGGATAAATGCGTGAAAGGAGCTGAGTGTTTGTTACTCTATTGCCTTTGCCAGGTTATGCTGGACACAGTAGGTGCAGAAATGCAGGTTGTTAACAAGACTGAGAAGTCTATCTCGCTTCAGGCAGATGGTCAAGTTATTCTAACTCCTGACCAGGGACAGGAAGCCACATCTCAGACGTTGCCTATCAATTTTGATGGACTAGCAAAGGTTCTTTTATTTTCAGTGTTCTGTTCTACTGTCATAATAATTAATATATATTGATACCAATTTTTCCCTGTATAAGTTGAATTATCTCTACTTGGTTTTTACCTAATTGTTATTTTCTGCTCAAAAGTTTCTGTCAATTCTTCTAATAATTAGGCTTTTCTATATTTTCTTCTCGAAATTTTAACCCCTGTTGAACCTTAATGTTATGTTTGTTCTTGTGATTTACAGGCGATGAAGAAGGGAGACACCATCTTTGTTGGTCAATACTTGTTTACTGGAAGTGAAACTACTTCCGTATGGCTAGAGGTAAGATAAGTCAAGCCCAAAAGGCAAAATTTACTCTGATATGTCCTCTACTCTTCTGTGTTATTCATTATCTTTCCTTAATATTCCCTTCTCCTATCTCTTGGGTTATTATTTGTTTGTAATTGTATCAGCCATGAGTTGCGCCAGAATTTCATGGATTGATTGTAAAATTTGTTGAATGTAATATTCTGAGAAGCCAGATGAAAAACTTGCTCGTTGAAGATGTTGATTGTTAACTTCTAATAGAAGTCATTATCCCAAAAGGCTACCTTGGCATTATGAAATTTACCTGAAACTGTGCAGGTAGCTGAAGTCAAAGGGCAAGACGTCGTTTGTGTTGCAAAGAATTCTGCAACATTGGCTGGATCATTGTTCACTTTGCATGCCTCTCAAGTTCATATTGATTTGCCTACCCTCACTGAGAAAGACAAGGAGGTAACTTCTTCCTTTTAGTTGCATGTTTTATCATTACCTATCATTTGGTTTGCTTAACCTCTTTTTTCAGGCTATAAGCACCTGGGGAGTTAAAAACAAAATTGATTTCCTCTCATTGTCATATACACGCCATGCAGAAGATGTTCGCGAGGTAATTTGTATTCCAGTGATTCCACATTCATTACCTGGGTTTAAGTCTTAGCTTATCTCAAGTTTATAATTGTTTATTTAAATTTAGGGTGCGTTTGGAAAAGCTTATCTATAGGCTTATATTTGAGTTTATCTTATAATATAAGCACTTTAGATAAAAAATTTAGGTATTTGTTTAAACTTATGAAAATAACTTATGACATCAATAAGCTTCATGGAGAAGCTTATCAAAAAGAGCTTATTGAAGCTTATAGACATAAGTGCTTAATTAAGCTGTTTTCCCAAACAGGCCCTTAATATTCCCTTGTTTCAGCTTTCTATTAACAGACCTCTATATGTTCATGATGCAGGCTCGTGAATTCCTTTCAAAGTTAGGTGATCTTGGTCAGACTCAAATTCTGGCTAAGATTGAAAATGTTGAGGTGAGCGAATTGCATATCTTAGTAAAGTGTAAAAGAGATTTCATTTTTCTGTAAATTAAAATCTCAATGGCAGTGCTGGCTTAATTTGTATTTTGTACATCTGTGTGCTTTTCTAGGGATTAACCCATTTTGATGAGATTCTTCAAGAAGCTGATGGTATTATCCTTTCCCGTGGGAATTTGGGCATTGATCTTCCACCAGAGAAGGTCGGTTTCTTAGTTGTAATTCATTTCTATTTATATTTCAAAGTTGTTGTATGTGTGTTTGTTGGGTTGTCATTCTTGATTTTCTGAAATTCTATTGCAATAGCATGTTTTAATGTGGTGAATATTTGAACAGTAAGTACTATAAAGATTAATGTTCATTGAACAAATAGAAACTCCAATATATTGAAGGGTCAATAATTGGACAAAAAAATATTTCTAGTGTCAGGTTGTTTTATATGTAATCTTTTCTTCAGTGCTACATAAATTTTTTCGGGGATGTGGTGGAAGGTGCTATATGGCCTTTGCCTTTGAGGAGCTTTGTTATTCTTACATGTTACATTGCCTTTGAAGTGCCATATACACACACACGCGCGCTCTCGCTCGCTCTCTCTCTCTCTCTCGCGCGCGCACACACACACACATATGCACACACCCAAAGACATAATAAAAAGAGGTTTATAAAATATAATGATAAAAAGTTTTTAAAGAAAAAGATTGATCTGGACTGATGGTGCATGCTCTTCTGGAATGGATGTGATGTTCAATTTGAATTGAAATAGGCTTGAAGATCTGCTACCTTGGTTCATTGCCCATCATGACACTTGTATGCTTATATTATCTTCATTAGGTGAAATAGTGCCAGGACCGATTGTTGTAGACCGTCAAGATGCTAATAAATATGTGAGCTTTTGTAGGTGTTTTTGTTTCAAAAATCTGCCCTTTACAAGTGTAATATGGCTGGGAAACCTGCTGTACTTACACGTGTTGTGGATAGCATGACAGACAACTTAAGACCAACTCGTGCTGAAGCCACTGATGTAGCCAATGCTGTTTTAGATGGTATGTCTTTGGTATTAAGATACCACTTATTACGTTAATGACTGCTGGTTGAGACTTTTGCTTATCATCCAGTAACCTTCTATAGGTGATCATTAAAAGTCTCTTCTTCTTCTTCTTCTCTCTCTCTCTCTCTCTCTCTGAAGAATTAAGTCCTTTTCAGTTTTCATTTTTAATGCTTATCCACTGAAAATGTTGCTTCTGTTGGAATTGCTTAAAATGGATGTGCTTGTTGAATGTTGTTAATAAATACAGGAAGTGACGCAATTCTTTTGGGTGCTGAGACCTTGCGTGGGCTTTACCCCATTGAAACTATTTCTACTGTTGGAAGAATCTGTGCAGAGGTAAATGCATTCTGTACCTCAGTTTTGGGTGATACTTTCAAATTTTATGGTTGGTTGGTTTCATGGAAGATAAAACTTACATATTCCTGCTTAAATTTCTTTCTTTGAAGTTGTGCTATGAGCTTTATTGCCTAAATGATTTTTATATTGGTCTGCTAAAGTTGTGGTTGATAAGCCTCCAGTCCAGTACTGAATTTTACTTTTGTGAGGGTGTTGGTTGGGGACTACATGTTTATATGTATCATCAAGTCTGTACGTGAAAAATATACTCACAGCTAGCTCATGATGTGAATCTATTATGACTTTTGGATCATAATAAATGTTCTCTTATTTGAAATGTCACTTATAATGTTGGTTGATATCTCTACCATCCAATTTTACGTTTTTGTTGTTATCCATGCAGGCTGAGAAAGTTTTCAATCAAGATCTTTATTTTAAGAAGACTGTCAAATTTGTAGGAGAACCAATGAGCCACTTGGAATCTATCGCATCCTCTGCGGTATTTACATCTTGTTGCTCTTTATATATTTTCAATTATATATTCTAGTACATGGCTTTCTATCTAAACAACGGTTATTCCATGTCCATATTTCTTTTGGTGGTTGTTATGGTGGCCAATACATATTACTTTGCTAAAATGGAGCTTAACATGCAAATATACACTTCTTTGTTTAGGTGCGTGCAGCAATTAAGGTGAAGGCTTCTGTTATTATTTGTTTCACTTCATCTGGAAGGGCTGCAAGGTACTTATCAATGAATACATGTACAATGTCATCGTATTTGGTATCTCAAAATGTAATATCTTGTTGCCCTCATATTGGTCTAGATTCAGGGAACTTAGCAAAATGGTTTTAATAATATCCATTTCAAGTTTCTTTTACCTCATTTCCACTAATGTTTTAAGAGACTATACTTCTAAACATGGAAAATTTGCATGTCACTTGTCAGGCTGATAGCAAAGTATAGGCCAACTATGCCTGTTCTCTCTGTTGTGATCCCTCGTCTTAAGACAAATCAGCTAAAGTGGAGCTTTAGTGGAGCCTTCGAGGTTTGATATTCATTTTTACTCATCTGTAGTTTTATTTTTTATTAGCTATCTATTATGAGTTTATGACTGACTCCCATTCCCTCCTTTTATGATAGATTGAGTTGATTTAATATCAGTATAATTTTGTTGTTTTATAAAAGAACTTATTTCTTGAATTTAAAACTGATGTGATGGGAGAATTTCTGGTGATTACTGTACTTCCTTCTTATTTAACTGGTTCTGGAGGAATTTATGACCATTTTTCCCAGGGAGGGTGATCACGGGAATGATATAAACGAGTTTGTATATACAGGCAACTAAATTTATATATTTATTACTGAAAAATAAATATCATTAATGCTTTGTATTCTTAAATAAGAACGATTTATACTGCTTTTTCTTTTTCCCTTGTCCAGGACCCACTACTAACTCATTGGTGGGAAAGCATATTTAAATCTAAAGTAATTAATATACTACTCTATACTATATATATCTACATCTATATTATATTATGACCTAATTTAACTATCAAGTACTATCAGCTACCTGTAATTTTTCTATCTATAAAGCAGATGTAGCCACAACAGTGCGTTTTGGAAGATGATGCTTCAATAGCCTGGTTTTTTTGCCTGTCTTGTACATTCACTCACTTTGCCAAATGATTAGGAACTTGTATTTACAGTAAATCATGAGGTGTTTGCCATATTAAATCAGTCATCTTATCATCTAAACTTCTAAAGAATTTCTTTGGATGTAACAGGCAAGGCAATCACTTATTATTAGAGGCCTCTTCCCCATGCTAGCTGATCCTCGACATCCTGTAAGTTGTTGTTCTCATGGTATTTTAGTTGTTATGTTATTCTTTCGTGAGTTAATGTCCATTGGGTTGGGGGAGGGATTAGTTCCCAATCCAGACCAAGGTACCCCCAAAAGCTGGACTTAAGGGCATGTTTTCTCACATTAACTGTTCAGCTTCAATGCATGCTCTGGCTCTATAGTTTCCTTGCTGTCCTCTAGGTAAATGTGGAAACAGGATTTGCTTAGATGTGGCTGTATGCCTATGATTGCTATCGAGGTTTGCAGGGTGGACTGTTGGAAGCTAACCATCATTTTGGATGGCTCTTGTCCTGACATTTATATTTGCCAAAACTATATAACATGAATATTATCACTTTACAAGCAGCCTTTCACTGTTAATCCCAGGCTTTGTAAAATTTTATATCTACTTTTGTTGTGTTCACAGGCCGAATCAACAAGTGCAACAAACGAGTCTATTCTCAAGGTTGCCCTTGATCATGGAAAAGCATCGGGAGTTATAAAACCGCATGATCGAGTGGTTGTTTGTCAGAAACTTGGTGACTCATCTGTGGTTAAGATTATTGAGCTTGAAGATTAAAAGCGGCATTTGTCCAACAACAGTTTTAGGCTTTTTTCCTCTTTTGGTTCTCTCTAAGATTTTGAAAGCTGTGCCATTCAGCTTATACAATTTGAGGTTATCTCCACTGGGATTAGTGGCTAGTAATAATTTTTGGTTATATTGGGAATGAATGTCATCATTTATTACTGGCTGTCAGAGGGGTATGCCCTTAATGTCAATTTTTTCCAGATCAATTACCATACACGGATATATTTTGAGGCAGTGGTTTTGATATTATTATTGATATTAAATTAGTGATGTGCACCGTTCTCTAACAGCAAATTAAGAACAGTTTCTCTAAGGATTAGGATTTAGTGCTGTAGTTGCAGTTATTATATCTAGTCTTTGATTTGTGTGGAAGGAATTTATGGAGTCTACATATTTGAATAGTCAAATACAGCAATTGTAGTTGTAGTTGTTGAACCAGATCCAAATTTCTAGTCTGAACTCATTTTAGCATGTAATACTTGATAGTAATGCTTCTCACTTTACATTTTTACAATTACATGCACACTAAGAACTCATGATTTATTGTGTGGCCATCTTATTCTTAGGTGGTTGTGTGATTATGACTGGGGGATTTGGAAGTAAGTAAAGCATGAGTTTACATCAAGTATTGTGAAAAAATGGTTCATCTTAACAATAGTCACTAAGAAATTCACAAAATGATGAATTCATAATTTTGAATAAATTTAGTGTGTTTCTTGAATATTAAGTTATACCTACTATTCTTGATTCTGCGACTATGACTGGGGGAATTAGGACGTGAGTGAAGCATTAGTATACATCTGGTATCTTAACAAGTGTCTCGTTAAGTGACTCAAAATGTGATAAATTTATAATTTTTTGAACAAATGTGGTATGTTTCCTGAATATTAACTACTAATTTATCTTTCCTAGACCTCAGGTCAGTGAAGATAACTGAATTAATGGCCTCATGTGACAAATATATATACCGGGAAGCATCTTGCATTGAGCGCTCGTGGCCTAATGGATAAGGCGCCTGACTTCTAATCAGGCGATTGTGGGTTCGAGTCCCACCGGGCGTGATTTTGTTTCTTTTACATTTTTTCTTCCCCTCGATACTATTTTATTACAAATGTACGAGTTAATAGGAGCATTGACATTGAAAATTATAATTGATAATTACAACACAGCTGTAGACATATTATTTCTACTACTTATAATAATCAGAACAACTGTAAAATCATGCCAAAATTCCTTTATCCACTAATAGTAATAGACGATAAATCACCCCTTAGTTGTTGCTGCTGCTTTTGCTCTTGTGCATGCTGCTGTTGCTGCTGTTGATGATCAGCATTCAACAACTCAATCTCCTTCTGCCTAATAACCAAAAACATCCTCTCATTTTCAAGCCTTCTCCTTTCATTCTCAAGCTTAGCTCTCTCCATTTCCCTCTCCTTCTTGCTGCTAAACCTAATCCACTTCAACCTCTGCTTCTCAAGCTCATACGCCTGAATCTGATAGCTCATTTGTTGCTCCTCCAACTGCATCAGCCTCGTCTTCAACCATTGTCTCTTCTCCCACCAACTCCTTCCTCCGTCTTCCACCACACTCGTCACTTCGCCGCATAGTTTCTGCACCAATGGCGATGACACTGAAAACGCCGTTTTCCATGATCTTTTCCTTGACGCCATCGCTTCAATATTCTCGTCACCGTCTTCATGTCCATTTCCATCGTTGTCCTCGTCATCTTCCTCATCCGAATAATTATCGGAATCATCATCGTGATGATCCTCCTCATCATCATCACCGCCGTCATCGTCTTCTTTCAACATCTTCATTGCTCCCGGCCCGGGCCCACCCAAATTTGCAACCGCGTTTTCCGATGAATGCAAACAACGCTGCTGCGGGGGTTGAATCTGAGACGGGTCGGATCCTACATCAGGTGAATGATGGATCGGAGCTCCGCTGCTGCTTCCATGCCCGCAGCTATTATGGTAAGCGCACATTTCCCTGAAGAACAGGTGCTTGGAATTCAGCAATTTCCGAACTTCTTCTTTCATCTTCGGCGATAAATCCATCGTATCCAACAAGCTTTGATTTTCCACGACTCTACAAGACGTTCCCTTTCCCAGAATATCGTTCACCCTCTTGTATCTTTTATTCAGATCATTGAATTTATCTTCGCATTGCTGCGGAGATACGTAATACCCCTTTTCCATCATAGCTCTCGACACCGATTTCCACTTCCCTTTCTTCTGCAACAATCCCGAAGTCTTTTTCTTCGCGGGATCGTTATTCCCTTCTGCGCCAGCTTCATCGCCGATGTAATAAACTGCCGTTATCAAGAGCCTGACCATCGTATCAGTCCATTTCATTCTCTGCCATTGTGAAATTTTCCTTTTTGGATCCTCATCGGCTGCAAAGCTAGGATCTTCTTCGTCACTGAGGGTTGTTTGTGACTTCGATTTCTGAACCTTCCGCATAGCCGATGTGTTAATCGGTCTCTGTGATAGTGGTTGGTGGTCAGTTTCACCGTGGGCATAAGAAACCATTTGCGGCTGATGCAAATTATGATGAGGATTTTGAGGATTAGAAGGGTTTTGCTGTTGGTGTAAAGGGCTCTCAACTGTTAGTAAACCTGGATTTATACTTGAAAAAATTCCACCACCTAGATTACTGGGTTCCATCAACTGATTCAACACTATTTTAAAATCTCTTTTGAAAAAGTGACAATTGCCTAAACTATCAATATTACCGCAAAGTCTGCAACGTTTTTGTCTGGCGTCTGTATAATATCACCCCAATGCACCAAAACTGCGAGAACAGAGAAGAAGTATTGGCAAAAAAAAAAAAAAAAACCTAGCTTTTGGAATATCAGAAGCTCCTGTGGCCTCCTTCAGCAAAGTCTAGAAAATCTAAGTGACTCTTTTAGCCTTCACGGTGATTTTAAAGGCAGAGCTTTGACTCAGAAACAGAAAGCATAAATGGCATTAAATTAGGTAATGAGTGAAGGTAACTTCATTGGGCTGGATGATAGAGACAATGGGCATGTACAAAGAATAAAGAGAGAGGGAAGCAACCGGTTTTGTTAGTGCATACAGAAAACTGCCCATAGTTTTAGTTTTGGTTATTTTATTCTTTCTCTTTTGAAAGGAAAAAACCCACAGATTTGTGTTTGTATAAAACTGTGGAGCGACCGAAGAGAGTGCCCTTCTTTCTCAACAGGCGGAGGACACTGATTTTTTTTGGTGCGTGGTTTTGTTTCTTCTTTATCATCCTTTCCCTTTTTCTTTAATTTATTGAGAAAACCAGATAATTATATCTAAAAACATATAGAATCGAATTTCTAACATAATATTTAGGTTTTTAATATTATTGTCTCTAATTTTTTTAAGTCTAAATTATTTAATTTTAGAACACCAAGTTTTGAAAGGTTAATTTGCAATATGTTAATCACTTTTGTGAAAAATTTATAATTTTTAGGGATTAAATGTAAAACTTTTTAAAATAAATTTTAAATGCAAGGAAAATTTTAATTTAAATAAAATTGGAAGGCTAAAGTCCCCAACTATATAAATAAGGCTTTGCCTTTACATTGAACCATAATGTTACAATAAATGGCTTTTTAAAATATAACATAGTGCTCGATAAGATTAGAAGCATATTCTTTCATTATTATAAAAAAAAATAAAATTAATATTAATTTAGTTTATAAGTGATATAAACAATTGAATACTAATACTTTATTTGCATAATAATTAAGTTCTATTTTAAGAAATTCAATTTGTTAACAAAAAAATTTTATATGATTAATTCATTTTCTCTCAAATAATAGGCGTTCTTAATTATTGAAGTAGTTGTGAATCTAAAAAAAAAAATTGAAATATTTGGAAAAGGCAATGTCCAACCTAGAAAAATCTTGCTATAGTTGTTGTAGTTATACAATTAGAGAATAATAAATTATAATTGATCCTATATTTCCGGGCTTTTGTATTGATTTTCTCTGGTTCTCCCTTTCTATAAATGCAGCCATTCAAAATTAAAACTATAGCTATATCATCACAAAATATTTATGGGATAAGTTTTTCATAAATTTATCATCAAATCTAAAATATATATCATATAAATTATTTTCAAAGAATTTTATATCTAAATAAAATTATATATTATTCTATCTATAAATTTCAAATTTAATCTAAAATATAAAAAAGTTTCATGGGTATGGAAATGTTTTTGTGGGAAAAAGACATATATACCCCTCATTAATGGAAAAAAGACATATATATCCTTCACTTTCTCTCACTTTTTCTCTCATCCCTCTCTTACTTTCTCTCTCATTCCCTCTCTCACTCTCTCTCTTATTCTCTTTCACACTTTCTTTCTCATCCCCTCTCTTATATTTTTTCTCTTATCCTCTCTATTTTTAACTTAAAATAGATAACGATATTTTTGATAAAAATATCAAGATTCCCTGAAAAGTTATATTAGAACTAAATGTGGTGATATATAATATTCCTAAAAATGTTTAATATAAATCAAACACATTTTTAATATTTTTAGAAAGTATGATTATCAAAAAACATGATTCTCATAAATGAAAAAAGAATTAATATATCAAACACCAATTAGGAAAACAATCTTTTAAGAAAAAGTAAATGACACAGAAATCTAGAATGTGAGTCACATAAATTTCTCCGGGAAATTGAAAGTGCGTTTGGGAGAGAGAGAGAGAGAGAGTAACGGAATTCTTTTTCAAAGGTTTTCCTGATATCTAGAAATACTTAACAAAATGTAAATCTAAAATATAAATAATTAAATGGAATGATAAATTAAATTTTAACTTTTTTTATGAATAAAATTCACTCAAATTATTGTGTAAATCCAATTGGAATAATTCATAAATAATTTATATCGTTTGCATTCTAATTGAAATTGTTAATCGTTTTATACTTTATTTATTATTTTAATTATTTATTATTTTTAAAATAATAAATAAATGTATTTTAGATTTTAGTGTAATACTTATATATATTTAAAAATTTTATAAGTCTGTATAAAATTTTAATATAAAAATGAAATTTTATATACAAAATCTTATAATATTTTTATAGAAAAATTATAATTTTAGTTAATTTATGCAGAGTAAATATATAAAAGATAACAATTTTATCAAATAGAATTACAAAAAAAATTCTTTTTATATTACAAAACTTTAAAGAGTACAAGAAATTTAAATACACATAAAAATATGATAAAATATTTTAATATAAATATAGAAGAAATAAAAATATGAAAATTACATAGGACTGTGAATAAACAATGGGAGTGAATTAAGTTTGACTTAAAATAAAGAATAACTAAGGGTGATTTAGGACATCAATACCAAGATTTAGTTTAATTAAACAAATAACCCCCCTTATAAAGAAAAAAGTGGTACTGCAATTTGTCCAAGCTGAACTATGGAAAATGAAAGTGGTTTTACCTTTTGACTATATTATATTATAAATTAACGTAAAGTTTGACTTCTTTTCACATTAGTTTTTTTTTTTTCCTATAGAGAATGAAATTCATTATTTCTTTCGGCAAACTTCCCTTGTAAGTAATATATTTCTCTGAATTTGACATAAGTCGAGCCCGAGGTTGGAGGTCCGATGAGTCTGTGCATAATGGGCTGTCTCAAACGGACTAAAATGTTATTGGGCTTGGTTGAACATGAATACTCTCCTATAGACATATAGGCTTGACAGGAATTTGAATGATACCCACTTGTTGGCCCAAAATAAAATAAAATTACAAAAAAATACCCATTTGCATTTCTTTTTTGAGAAAAATATATTATAATTATATGCCGAATGACTCGAGTTTACTTTGTCTAGCTGATAAACTTACGATTTTCTTTGTTCTTCTTTAAAGCTACAAAATCAAAGGAGTTAAAATTATGTAAATAGGAGATTTTGCAATATATATTTAAATTTTAATTATAACAAGTGATGTCATTTTACAAATCAAATAATTCATTCATAAAAGTTTACTCATCCAAGCTTTGTTTGTTTATTTTAATTTTACATTTTTAATAGATAAAAAAGAAATATCATATGACAAAAATATGTATATTCCATTTTTTTTATATCATTTTGTATGGACAAATTTCTAATAGAACAAATTGTATTTGAATTAATTTTGACATTCTCAATGAAAAATGGACAAGATAATTTATGATGATGTCATACATGACTAAATTATTTTTTTTTTTCCTTTCTAAAGAGAGAGAATATTAAGATCTCTAATTATACAGACAAATTGGATTGAATCAAATTAAGTTTATGTAGACCTTGATTCGTATAGACTGATTAGTCGAGACTTATTTCTTAAACTAATCGGAATAGTTCTAATTTTAATTTGCTTCATCATGGATCAAATCGATCATATAGAATGATTCATAAATTACAAATTTTTTAGATTTTCTTTAACATTTTTAAACACATAAAGATTTCATTCAAATAAAAAAAAAAAAGTAAACATAACATCATGTCTTAATTTAGCATTTCTAATTAAGAAAAAAAAAGTTCAGACATAATAATAGTGATAGATTATCTAGGCTATTAGTATTTTTTAATGGGTTGGGATGGGGGGATTTAGAGAAAAGAAACAAGCAAGTAAAGTTCTTGAATTGCTTCGCGTCGGCATAGACTAATTTGTTTGAATTATGATTTATGACAAACAATTCGTGAGAGTCTGTTTTCTAAATGAATTGATTTTCCCTTTATTCAATTTATTCTATATCCGTGGTCCAATCCGATTATTCTATGGGCTTGAATCTATTTGATATCCCTAATGTTAGTGACAAAATTGTATGTAACAGTCACTTCATGCAAATACACTATGTAATAAGTATCTTTTACTTATTAAAAGAATGTAAGTGAATTTTTTTTTTAATTTTTTTATTCAAATTCAAATTATAGATAGAATTATAATATTTATCTATTTAAATAATAAATTATTTAGTTAAATTATCTATAATTAATTTTTATTAATTTTATTATTATTAAATTATTAATACTATAAATTTTGTATGCTTTTGAATAATTTCATGATTCAAATTAATATTATTATTTGTTTGTATTTCGTGTATAAAAGGTAGTTTTTTATTAAAAAGAATTTTTTATAGAATATAATAGGCAGGGGTTTGACAAGGTTTGCCAATGTGTCAGAAACAGAACCAGCGGGTGGGTCGCGACAACAAATGCCAAAGGGCTTTGGGTACACTCACGTTTGGAAATATAATTGGCGGTGGGTGACTTTGTTTTAATAGTTGCGAAGTACTTTGTAAAATAAGGTCTGTTATTTTCTTTGATTGGACAAAAATAAGAAGAAATTAATTTGTGATTAATTAGAAATTAATTTGTGATTAATTAAAAAATTGATAATTTTTTAAAATAAATATTAGTTTGAAAAAATTGTTATAGAAGATTTATTATTTAAACAATAATTATGATTATAACGAATTTTTCACAACAAAATGTACCCTGCATCAACGTCAAAAAGGGATAATAAAACTAATTATCTTATTCTCTCGCTTGCTTTAGTAAAACTAAAAACAAAAGGCATACTTTGGATTCAATAACTTTTTTTTTTCATATTTTTTGATAAAAACATAAAATTTATAATAAAACTTGATTTTTATCAAAATATATAAAAATAAAAATAAAATATTACTTTTATTACCTTGATTCCAAAAAAAAAAAAAAGCACTTTAAAAATTCTGTCCGAAAATGCAAAGAGAACGGAGGACTTGGCAGTCAAAGATCAGACAGTTAGAACTGCCACAATCTTTCTGCAATTTTTAGTCAAATAAGATCCGTCGTTAAGATTGACTGTTGGGATGAAGGTAGACAAACGGTGAGAAGAAAATCGGGAGAAAGAAAAGAAGCGGAAAGAAATACACGGAAATTTTTTTTTTTCAATTTTTTGTTTGGATAAGTAGAAAATAAAAAAAAAAGTGAGAATTTTTTTAGATAGGTTAAGAAAAGGAAAAAAAATAGAATAAATTGACGAATGTACCCCCAAATTAAAAAAAAAAAACAATGAATGCAATGAAGGACAATTTTGAAAACAAAAAGGACCCACTCATTTTCCACTGCTTTTCTGTTTCCACACAACTTTTTAGGACTATTTCTCTTCGACCTTTTTTCCAAAGTTATATATAAATTCACTTGTATGCTTAAAAAAGCTAAAGTATAAGCACTAGAATAATTAAAGTGACAATTAGAGCATATTATCTTGCAAAAATTGAGCTTTTAGAAAGTAACATTGAAAGTAAAATGGATAAAATAAAATGAATCTTAATAAAGTCAGAATAATTGCAAGAGTATTTTGATGACTAGTGCAAATTCTTATTTTAATATTTGGTGGAGCAAACTATTCATTATTATATGTTATATGGTATATAAGATAAAAATGAGGCCATTTAATTAAGTTGTTAGCCGTCAATTGAATGTGCATTGTTGGTTTTGTGCTCAGCTATGCCGTCAGTGGCAGATGCAGAATTTTGGATGAGTGGGGGCTAAAAAAAATTATAGGGGATGGAAAAAAAAAATTGAGGAAATTTTATACAAAACGATAAATAGAAAAATTTATATTTTGATTCCAGAATCTTGTACTATTTTAAAATTTGTCCCATCAAAAATAATACTTTTCATTTTAATCTCTATAAAATTTTTTTATTTTAGTTTTTTTTATTTTTTTTTATATTACATTTAAAAGAGATTGAGTAGGGACTTGAGCTCTTACTGGGCTACACGTGAGTCCCCCCTTGTGCCATTTGCCTGCATACTGACTCTAGAGCTGGCTGGTGAAGTACATAATTAGGAACAGAATAAATAAAAGAAGAATCAATATTGCTTACCTTATCGCTTATCCCACCACTAATCAAATTCGGTGTGCCAGCCCTGGATTTGAGATATAACTTCTCATAAAGAAATAGTTGAGTGGGATGTTTAGATGATTATTAATTAATGAAATGGAATAAGTTGAATTTTTTATGAGATGTAAGAAGTTATTTATTTATTAATTTTGAGATAAAAAGATTTTTTTAATAAAAATTTTAATTATTATTATTAATTAAATAATTTTAAATATTTTTTTAAAAAGATTTATAAAAAATTTTATTTTTTAAAAAATTTAATTTTTCACAAAACTTATTTCAAGTAAAAACTATTCTTAAATTTTTTTAATTGATTTAATTGATAAGATTCGTTATTTTCAATCACTCATATCTTATATTTAAATATTACTATTAAGGATATTAAAAAGTTAGACCAATAAAGAAGCGGAGCAACATATTTTTTTCATATATGTTTCAGTATCAAAAAATCATATTACTTTAAAATAAAAAAAAACAGAGAAAAATATAAGAACGCTTAACTCATATTCATGCACAAATAAAATCTGTCAGCGTGAATTTAATATCTTTATAATTTTCTCTCTCATCTATGTGGCAGAATTTCTCCCGGTGGGAGGGTATTTAATATATTAGAATTCTCTTAACTGTAAAAGCCAGTCAAGCTCTGCATGTTTTACCAATATTGGAAGAGAGTATGGGTCGGGCGGCATTAACAAACATTGATCTGTCATTATTCAGTGGGGTAGGATCTATGGTAAAGATTACCAAATTCGACAAAATCTGTAAGAAAAGCGTGCGAAACTTCCCACCATTCCAAAAAATGTAAATTTACTCCTGGTTTCGGGAAAAGTTGACCTTTGTTTACAAGTGGCAATTTTGTCGTTGATGAAAATTTAGTGTATCGGGCCACACTGTATCATCCATGGTCTAGCGTCTGAAATTACTCTGTTTTTGTTTGTATCATTCTTCCTTCTGCTTTCACAATTCTCTCTTCAAATTATTGGTCTGGTTGGCTACCTGGGCAACAGCACTGTTTTTGAAACCATGAGCTGAAGCAATAGGTCAAGTTCTCTGTAAATTGAGGGCCTTAAACCAGATGGGGGCCACGCTATCGAACCTGGGAACGAATGGTTCGACCCTTGGTCCGGGCCTCGGGGACATCCCGGAGAGCTGCGTGGCTTGCGTTTTCTTGTATTTGACTCCGCCGGAGATATGCAATTTGGCGCGGCTGAATCGATCGTTTCGTGGCGCGGCGTCTGCTGATTCTGTTTGGGAAGCAAAGTTGCCCCCCAATTACCAAGATCTGCTCGATTTAATGCCTCCCGAAAGGTACCAGAATTTGTCCAAGAAGGACATATTTGCTCTACTGTCTCGACCAATTCCGTTCGATGATGGTAATAAGGTAGATGCTCTCCTCCAATTCGGTATTTATGATAATAGTCGGCTCTTTTTTTTTTTTTTTTTTTAACTTTTTTGTCTAATGATATTGGGATTAACGTTCTCTGATTTTGACATTTTAAATTGTTATGTTAGTATCATATATTCTATAAAACTGATGCAATACGGTTGTGCAGGAAGTGTGGCTGGACAGGGTCACGGGAAGAGTTTGCATGTCGATATCAGCAAAAGCGATGGCAATTACTGGAATTGATGACCGGAGATACTGGAATTGGATTACCACTGAAGAATCTAGGTTAGCTTCAAAAATCTTAATTTTGGCAGCTCTGGTTTACTTGAGAGTTGAGACCTATACTTTTGTGACCTTAAAGCCAAAGATATACCTAGTGGCTTCAATCTAGCACATTGTAATATCCAATTTGATTACAAGCTCCTTTAAATCATAAAGTTAAGTCGTGTTAAAGTTCGTTGAAGATGGGAAATGCATGATCTCATTTGGAAGTTATTTCTGATATTGCATAATACATTGGTTGCAATTATTGAATGAGGCCTATGAATTATGACTGATATGCTTGTATGAGGCTTGATCATGATATAGTAGTGAAAAGAGGAAAATTAAGTGTGGATGATTAGAGGACTGGATTCCAAATTAAAAGAGTTTTCTGGTCTGGCATGATGCAATGGAAGGTTTTCCGGCAATTATATAGTTATGATGTGTAAGGTGTTGATGTTGGGTGTCACTTAGATTCGCACTGGTTTCCCATTTGATTCTAGGAATTATTTGGTCTGTTAACACATGTCATGTTTCTTCTGCTGTTTTGATTTTTTAACATGCCTGTGCCTTAAACATATAGTGAAGCTGGCCTCTTAAAGAATGCTGTACTTGAATTTAAGGTCAGATTTAGCTGAATTTGTAGGTTTGCTTCATCTGAATATGCAAGATGATTATTGAGTGCTAAAATTGTACCGAAGGTGTAAGGTTGTCATTTTGGCTTGCCAATATTACTCCTGAAACAGTCTAGTATTAAAGGATGGAGTAAATTCCGTAGAAGTGGGTGCCCAGAAGATAAATATTTTTCAGCGGGCCCTGCATCAACTCTGTAATTTGTGAGAAAGAGGAGGATACCTTTCCTGAAGTTTGAAGAGCAGAAAGTTGGATTTTCCTGCCACCTTAATTGGTATAAAAATCTTAGACATTTGAATAACCGTGATCAAATTTTAGGTTCTCTATTAAGTCCAATTAGTTGGCTTTATATTTTATGTAAACTGAGCTACCCCCATTAAGAGATGTTAAATCTCATTTCCTAAGAGTGTGTTCAATTGTTTTGACACTTTTTTTTGTGGGGTGGGGGATTCTTGAGTGAAGTTTGTTGGCTTTAGAGATGTTGAATTACAGTTCTATTATTTATTATTTTCAGGTTCAATATTGTGGCTTATTTGCAGCAGATTTGGTGGTTTGAAGTGGATGGGGAGGTAAAGTTTCCATTGCCTGCTGATATTTATACTCTCTCCTTCAGGCTTCACCTTGGAAGATTTTCCAGAAGACTTGGACGGCGTGTATGCTCTCATGAACACACGCATGGTTGGGATATAAAACCAGTGAAATTTGAGTTGTCAACTTCTGATGGTCAGCAAGCATCCAGTGAGTGCTGTTTGGATGAAACTGACCATGATGATGCATATAACCATAAGCGTGGATACTGGATAGACTACAAGGTTGGTGAGTTTATTGTCAATGGATCTGAACCTAAAACTGAAGTTAGATTCTCCATGAAACAGATTGATTGTACTCATTCCAAAGGTGGCCTTTGTGTAGATTCTGTTTTTATCATACCTAGTGATTTGAAAGAGCGTAAGAGAAGAGGTGTTTTGAAATAGGCTCACGCTTGCAGAATAGGGTGTTCTTTTTAGGGCTGTCAAGCATCTCAAGATACTGTACTGGAAACTTGGGATCTATCATACAGCTTATACTTTTGAAGAAAATTGATAATTTGGAGGATTTCATCTTTTGCAGGGAGTTTTTTAGCTGTAGATATGTATCCTCTGTAGTTATGTAATCATCATTTTACTTAGTTATTTCAATGTTTTATACCTTTGCCAAGTGATATTATAAAAGAAAAGGAGCTTGATTTACTGCGGCTGTGTTCTTTAGTTGTGATGCAAGAGTATATTTTCATCTCAGACATTGTATTGTCCTAATTTCCTATTTACACTCATCTAATTTTGAGGAAATAATGATGCTGTGGCAATTTTAGTATGCCCTCTTTTTAAGTTCTGCAAGCTCATTATAATGTGTAAAAGTATCTAATGGTGGAACTATGGCGTCCTACAGCACTAATCATGGTTTTACAAAAAGAAAAGACCGTTTTTAAGTTGATTTATAATGTGTGTGTGTGTGTGTGTGGGCGCGCGCGTGTGTGTTTGTCTTTTTTTTTTTAATTTAAATTATAGCTTTGTAGTCTTTTTGATCACATACCTAAACATTTTTAAGATTTACTAGAACAATCGAAAAGGCATTCAGTTAAAATGCAGAATAAAGCGGACATAAACATATAAGAAATATTTTTAATTTTATTCAAAGATTATTTATTATATTTTAATAAATTAAAAAATTATTTTTTAATTTAATATCTATTTTATTATGATATTAAAATATTTAATTTTTTATGTTATAGTAGGACTAAAATTATTTTTCTTATAATAGGACTAAAAATATTTATTCGATAACGTGTGTTTTGGTGAGATCTCTCTTCATTGATAAAGTAAAACTTCAGGAATTTCCAACAAGCTCGTTTTGTAGGCAATCAATTCCAACCCAAACAAGTTTGGGCGCGCTTTGGTGCATCCGGGGCAGGGTGTCCGAAATCTGCTCCCTGTTTGGCTAACTCAAATCATGGTCGTCAATGAATTAATAAATTGTAATGGCACTCCTTACTTCTGCAATTTTAACAAAACAAGAGAAAAATAAAATAAAAAAGATAATATTTGGTATCACTACATGACTAAAAGCGCCTACTTTTCCTATAAACTTATATATATATTTCTTGTATTTAATTATAATATTCACTACAAAAAAAAAATGCATGTTTTTTTGATTAAAAAATCCGTCAAAAATCACTATCTTTGATGGAAAATGATCATCAATAAAATCATGATAAAAAAAGATTTTTTGTCTAAAATAAATTTTTGATAGATTTTGAGGTGACAATTTTTTTATATAATATTTTGTATCTGTAAGAAAGTTGTCATAAATTGATCAATAAAGTCATCAGAAATTTATTGAAAAATTCATCCAAAAAATGTAAAAAAATCTATAAAAAAAATAATTTTTTAAAATATTATTTGATATAATTCAGTGAGATTTTGTTTTTAAAATTTTTATTAAAATAATTTTGATTAATAATAAAAAATTAATTTTATTATTTTTAATTCTAATTTCTAAAAATTAATATATAATAGCAAAAAATTAAAGTACAATATACACAAATAGGTACAAATATATAAAATTAGTAAAATAATTAATAAATTATATTATTCAAATTAATGATATATGAAATATATTATGAAAAAAAAAATATAACTACATCCTAAGATCGTTGAAAAAGAATTGATCATCAATCTCTGGATTTCACAAGTAGGCAGTGGGTGGCTAGTAGTAATATGAATGAGGAGGAGATAGAGAAAGAGACGACGAAGTTTGACTCTATTACTACTCTTGAGTCAAACGTGCTCCACTTGAGCGAAAATCACATGTTTGTTGTTGCATCTCAATCATAGTGCACGTGAGCTAGTTCAGCGTAGCATGTGACATGCTTTTGGTATGAGATGCAACGGTCGATATAGCTGTCTCCATTATAGCATCGGACCCTAACCTGTAGATTCATTCCTTTTTGGTTTTGTTGATAGTGTTTACCCACAAATCACAATAAGATGGTCTTGCCACATCATTAGTTGTATCCCTAAAGCCCTCAGGACTTCTTTGAACCAAGTCCTCATTTCTTTTGTTGAAATTTTCGTACAAATTAAAATAATTAATTATTTGTTATACTTTTATTACCAAATATATAATGCATTAATAACAAAAATGTAAGTTAAGGGAAGCTGCATACATAGGACTATGTAGTTCGAGGCGAGACTCATTGGCTGTCCTTCTAGGTGTGTGTGTTGTGAAACAAGTTGTTCACAGTTGGTTTGACCATAGTCTTATGTATCTGCACAACATGAAAATTTTTATAGACAATATAGATTGTGATATGAACATAACTATTACAATGTAAATGGCATAAATAACATTAAGTTAAAATAAAGTTACCATTTACAGTTGATGCTTTAATACGAGTATGGATCCGCCTATGTGCAGGGAGAAACCTTATCCAACTATATCCAAGGCCCTGTTCCTCATATTTTGATTGGATTTGGACTTGAATCTAGGGTCTTCCCAATACTTGAGAAGACATACCCACTCCTCTTCTCTCATTCAGCAAGGTTGAGCAGGCCTTTTTTTTTGCATTTCATCCGTCATCTCTTTCATTTTGTTGAAACCTTTATGATTAAAATTCTTCCACATGTCATTTCATAAGAAAAAAATCCACTTTTAATACTTCTGTAGTTAAAAAAAATAAAGAAAGCACAAAATAGTTAGCGAATAGTTTAAAAAAAATTAAATTATAAATAAAGTATTAATTGAAACTTTACTTCAAAACTCCACATATAATATCTAATGGGTGGGCTTTGGAATACTCTTCCATATAGGTCATACACCTTCATAGTTACTCATAATGATATGGTGTATGGTACCTACCGACTCATGGATCAGGAAAAATTTGATTAACTAATAAAAATAAACATATATAAGAAATTAACAAATAAATTAGAAATGTTAAAAATAAAGTTCATAATCAACTAATCAAAATAAACATAATTAAAAAAATTTAAAAAGATAGATTGAAAATGTCAAAAATAAAGTTAATAATCAAGAATACATACCCCATCTTATATGGTATAATGGTGTCCCCAAGATCAAGCATGGATACCCCAGGGAGTGCAGGTTGTGTAGAGGCAAATGCTACTATTGAATATGGAGATGTCATCTGTGAAGGTGTCCCACCTATCTTTAGGGATGGGTCTTACTACTATTGTTGTGATTACATCTGCATCAATGCTAGTGTAAGTGGATCCGCTTGGCTAGGTATAGGTTATGACGTGGGTATGAAAGTGTAGTCAGGAGGAACAATAACTATTGGGCTTTGACTGGCAATCACAGGCAAATTGCTACCAGGGAATCATGAGGGAAACCTAATCCCTATGACCGTTATCCACTACCTTCTCATTCAAAACCTTTATGGCATGTCATATGCAAATATTCACACATGACATAATTAGAAAATAATCATATAAATTGAAATATGAATAAAGTATTTTAACATTCATATATACATGTAATAAATTATCATATCACTCATCCTCTTATTTGTCTTCGTTGACACCGATCATCCTCTTGTTCTACATCTATTAGCTTATCAACCTTCTCATATCCATCATCTTTATCATGCAAGCTAATAATTGAATCATTTGTTGGAATTAATTGAGGTGTGTGTGACATATGATCGTCTTAATAAGCATGTTATACTATGTGTTTATACTCGACTATTTTATGAGGCTTGGTTTTTATAATAACCCATAACCTTGCTTATCTCTCTTTGTTCGTGGGTATGATGCATAATACACTTGTATTGCTTATTGTGCAATGATGAAAGGATCATACTTGGTATATGATCTTGTATGTTTGATTTCAATTATGTTGTATTGGGGTTGGGCTATCATATTACTGACAGTTTTGCTTGGCCAAGAGTAAGAAGGGAAGGCCAAAAAATTTCAAAATTTTTTCTCCATTGGCCGAACAAAACCCCCATAGATCCATTAGTGTGAGGTCTCAAATACTACTCAGAACAATTATAGAGTAAAAGGAAGAGCTTACTAACCTTTAGTCTAGCTCAAGCAGTGAAAGAAGAGGATGTTTCTGAGTCACCAAGCAGTTTAAGTGTACTATCTCTACCAGTGATCCACACTAGGAAAATTCTCTTAATGGCCTCTAAAGCTCTCCTCTTGGGGCTAGCAAAGATAGAGCTTGAAGGGGATGAATTTTGGAGCCAAAAGCACCGAACAATTCGGTCTTCTTCTTCCTCCTTTTGTTTC